>VMDO01006515.1:0-99602 GCA_007922755.1 Pedetes capensis
TTCTTCTTCTTTTCTGCAGCTGATACAATTTACCCAGCTCTGTATATTTTACCTCTTTCTCTTGTCCTTTTTTTATTTCTACATGTTCAGTATAAAGTTTATAACACAATTTAAGCTCACCTGTCTCTATGGGTCTCTAGACTGGTGTTATCATTCTGCCATCTTGATCCCTCCTCCAAAAACCTCTTCACCTCTGGTCTTTCCCATAAATCATCCCCTCTACCTCTTGACAAAAGCAACTTTTACACCTTGAGCCCTCCCTATCCCATCACTGGGCACACACACAGGCATTCACACCAGCTAACACCTGATTTTCTCCTAAGGCATTCTTTCTGTTCTACTTTCAGGTTTTCACAGACTGAAAAAAAGAACACTTTGGCCTCCAAGGCCTCAGCCCCTCACCATTAGTTTCCCACGCCTTCTCTGCTAGCAGCCTTGCTGACTCTGCCTGGTCTATCTCCTTTCCATAGGTGTTCCCTTTTGCCCTTATAGAACCCTCCCTCTCACAGTCAAGGAAAAAAATTCAAGTGCCTGAATCATGCCCCACATTGGACCACAACATCTAACTGCTATGGACCACATCCCCTCCAGGTCTGCTCAGCTACTAAGCTCTGCACCCAGGACTATGCCTCTTCCTCCCTTAGGAACTCAGACAAGCTGAGGTCCCCTGATTGAGACATGGGAAATCTTGGAAGGGAATGATTATCCCTCAAGACAAACATTCGCAAGAAACTGATCATTTCTTGAGACTTTTCTAAACTTGAAATGCTGATCATCTTTCAAGTCACTCCCTTTATAAACTTAACCTCTCCTTTCTCTCCAGCTTGTTCTTCAACAATCCTTTTCCTAATGCTTCACAAACCAAAGGAGACGATAGACATTCAGATCCAATTCTTGATTTCATTCTTAATGTTCTCCTCTTGTTTACTATCACATTGACTTTATGATGAAACATGAACTCCCCTTCCTTAGGTTGGGGTCAGGAAATCCTTGCTCCTTTATGCTTGCAGCTTTCCTCGATGTGTACAGCTCTACTCCAAATTGTAAGACTGTTCTTACTTTTCTATTCTTTTGAACAACATGATTTATGTTTTTCCTATTATAGGTCACCCTTACATTTGATGTTTTACTAGTTTTTACTTAATAACCTCAGAGCTTTCCTTACAGTTCATTCATTGACCTTTTAGGATATAACATCTTTCTCTTATATGAGTTATTCCCCTCCTCACTTAATAAGTCCAATTACTTCTAAAATGTCCACTGTACCTATACCAGGGTTTCTCTATCATCATGGGATACCTACGCCTAATGCCCCCATCTCCTGACCTTACATGGTCACCAAGAGCCAGGCTGTGTGCCTATGACTGACTCCCAGGATCTTAAATGAATAGAACACTTTTCACCATTTCTCTATGTACAGGCTGAACTGAGACATGATGACTCTAGCTAATGAGACAAAACTCCTCAAATAGGAGATGCTCTTTCCTGTGATAAGTCAGGAAACCAACTCTTCAATCACCTAGCCTTGCTGGACTAATAAACACAACACACCCATGTCCAAGGTCTCAAAAGGAGGCTTCAAAGTTAAATATACCAAGTGTTTCTCCTTAGTACTTCCTTTCAGATACTCAGATAAATACAGAAGACGTGTGTGTGTGTGTGTGTGTGTGTGTGTCTGTGTCTGTGTCTATGTGTGTGTGTTCTGCATGTATTCTTATGTTCTCTATTTACATGGTACCAAAATGTCTTATACATATCTAAATGCTTCCCTTTAAGTTTTATTTTTGGGATTTTTAACAACATAAATAAAATAAAAGCTCAAAATGCCCAAGCAAAGTAATTACAGGCAGTAGAATAACACCAATTAATAACTTTTAACTCTGGATAATACAGTATTTCCCTAAACAAATTAAAACCTGTCTGCTCAGAGAAACCCAAGGCCAAAGAAAAGACTCTTTACAGCCCAATACCAGTCTCTGTTATAAAAACCCAGGATACTAGAAGGAACATGCCCCACTATAGGGTCAAAGCAATCAGGGTGTTGCTAACTCTGTAAGCAGTGAAATCCTGCTCTTTGAAGAGAGGATAGGCCTTCATTCAGCTCCTATAAATGTTGCCCTCAAGGACTGAAATACCATCAAGAGTCCTCTGGGTGACTTCTGGTATGGCAAGTACAAACGTTAATTTCCTTTTAGGTACCAAGGGCTTCATCCTCTGCCTTGACCAATTATCCAAGACCCCTTTGTAAACAAACCTATAAAGTGACCATTGTTGATCAAAATATCCAAAACTGAAAGTTTTCCTTTAAAAGCTATCTGGTTAACCACACAGGTCACAGTGATACATTTTATGAGGCCAGAATGACAAAGCCTGCATTACACAGGATATAGACTGACAGAGCTAAGAGCCAAACAGAAGACTTTATTAAAACTTACTCATGGAGTTCTTCTGCCCCCTGTTAACCAGCTGTGTGAGTCACACATGCACCACTAGACTATATATTACCAAAAACCTAGAGACAGGAGTCTCCATTAGATCAGCTTCTTCCCAGATGGAAGAGCCCTACCACTCACTTCATAATAACCTCTGTTCCTTCTGAGTCTCCACAGCCTCAAGAACATCTTGATGATAAATTTGTCCGCACCTGTGAACCATCCAAAGGCCTAAGTTCTCTACAAACAAGAGGAAGGGACAAGGCAAAAATGTCTAGACATATTATAAAAAGAAGGAGGCAAGAAAGGTGTAAACACAGATACCTTAGAAGGATAAAAGAATTAGAAAATTGGTTATGGAAAGAAAGGAATTTAATAAAGAAAAGTTTACCCACGACTAGATGGGTAAATCAAAGGGTGGGGGCCAAATCCAAAAGGATTAAAGTAGCAAGATGTTTGAGAAGGATAAAATTGTGGCAAGTCTTCCCCAAAGAGGTAATGACATTAAAATTGAAGATGACATCAATTTCCCCCACCCATACCCCATTCCCATATCTCTGACAATTCCCTTATGAATGCAAAGAGCGACTCATTCACACCTTAACTACTGATGCTTAATATCACTACTGAAATTGGCACTGGGACAGCAGGACTAATAATTTAGAGATGTTGTTTTTTCACTGATAAGTTGGGCTTAGTTAGAGGTGGAGTGGCACACCTAGTGACCAGGCTACTTGACTCCAGGAAAGGTCCCACTTCTCCTCCTTGCTGTCCTTCCCCAGAAAGAAGCAATGTCTTTATCCCTTTCTGGGCCCTTTCATAACAATAGTACTCACTTTTGCTTTAGCTTCTTGCCTTCTTCAATTTCTCAGAGCTTTCATTCAGGCCCAAACAAAGATCTCTACAGCAGTCACCACCCACTTTCTCATTCTGACTCCAGGCTTATAACAGCATCCCTCTTACCCTCACTTGGTTTCTTCCCCCAAAGACATCTGTGCCCCTAGCAGCCAGAGAAGAAGGAAGTAGTCAGAGAGGAAAACTTCACTATATCTCCCACTTTTTTGACAGCTTGTTGTGCTGTGGGGGCTTGCATGTGGCTGTGACGCTGAAAGCAGTGCCTCAGGTATCTGATACCAGCAGGGCCACCGAGGGTAGACAGGTTTCAGCTGAGCTTCCAGACTAAGACAGACTAGGGAGAAGGACCCAGCAACCACATCTGAAACAACCACTGAAAACCCTATGTATAGCAGAGAAGCACTGCCAAATGCAGTGCTGGAAAATTACACAGGAACAGACCAAATAAGCTTTGAACTAATGAATGTGTATTTTCCATTTGATAAGGTATCAGTGGGAAATGAAAGGCTATTAAAAATTGACACAATAGTTATATGTAGTAGTGTGCTTAACCCAGAATGTTTATCCTATTTACATCTCTTTCACTCCACAAAGAATGTGTAACAACTGTTTTGGGGGGATGTTGACAGGTATTTGAAAACTGAGCATGAGACAACCCACCCATGCTCCAAACTTTCATCACGATCAATAAGGTCACACTCTATCTGAAGAACATCTATCCCAATTTCAGCGTACCTCTAGAGAAAATTATCTCTGTGTTGACAGTCACTTAAATATCATTACTCTTCAAGAAAGTGGTTTTTTTAGACACTAAATTGAAATCTCTAATGGTGTATCAATAGTTATCTCCTCTAGCCTTGGAACATTAAGAAAGAACAACTAATCATCATTCTCATCTGAAGATAGCTAATGACTATTAATAAAGGTGTCATTGTTCCACTTAAATCTTGTATAGCTACATATATGTATTTGTATTTGGTATTTAAACCTCCATTAAATTAACAACTGTCTTTCAAAAGTACTCATCCTCTGAGGATCAAAGATTGCTCTTACATTTAGAACAGGTATTAACAAAAAAAGAAAATGCTAAAGAATGCTGCAGAAAAATAGGTCCTATAATTAGAGTCTGGTAAACAGATCTGTTTTCCTCATTGTGACACTAATTGTCTTTATCTGAAAAATGACATCAGTTACCATCACAGGAACATAGAATTTCATAGCCTCTTTCCCAACATCACATCAGGCTGAAGCCATAGAATCTCAGAGTGTGAAGGCACCTTTAAGTTCTAAAGTTCAGTGTGTGACTGTTTGAATTAGATGGATTAAGTGATTATGTCAGTTCATTCCAAGCTGACACAAGGGGAAGTGACAACTGGAAAGGGATGTCACACAAGCAGTTCATCTTTGGAGAAAGGCTGTGATGTCCTGGATTCCCCTTTGAAGCTCTGTCCCTGTCTAAGAGCAGACAGAGAAAATTCGAGCAACAATTCACAATACTTGCTGTTATTGTCAGATGAGGGGGTTGTCCCTTGATACTTCAAGCCAAGATGTGCCTGCTTTGCTTCTTCCTCTTAGATGTAACAAGCCTGACAGCCACAGCTGAAGAAAAACATGGTAAGTGGCCACACAGAACATAGGAGATCAAACACACACACACACACACACACACACACACACACTTCCTGTGTCTTGTGCATGAACTGATGCCCATGTTGCCTATGAAAGGTGCCTAAGAAATAAAGGAAACCATCTCATTTCAAAGACACCATGTGTAAGACCCACATCTTCAAGTTTACATTTCCTAACTTCTTTGCTGATGATAGTGAATCAAGTGCTTACTTGCTGCCAGGCAATGTTTAAGAACACTCCCATATTAGTCTACCATGCTGCCAACACTCACATGAAGGAAGTGCTACGCGTGGTCCCATTTTACAGATAAGGAAACTCAAGCACAAGGAAATTAAGAAATTGCCTAAGGTTAAGTGATACGACTGCTGGCTTATGTAACTTTCTGATGTAAGCAAATGAAATATCCTTTCTCTAACTTCCATAACACCAATGTTATCATTGGCTTGATTTACTAGCTACTTATTTCTCCCATTAAATTGCTCAAGTGTCCTTTCTTCATGAAATAGTGGATTATTTCATAGACCAGAGGTTGTGACTAAAGTCTTCTCTGTTTCCAAGCAGACAGGTATTTCCACAAAGTGAATTTTCCTTTTAAAATAAGCTTTACTTAGCTGTGCACAGTGGCACATACCTGCAATCCCATCAACTTGGGAAGCAGAGGCAGGAGGAGTGCAGGTTCAAGGCCAGAGACAACTTGTGAAACTTAACAAGACTTTGTCTCAAAATAAAAAAATAATTACAAACTTAGCAAAGAAGGGAAAATGTAAAGCAAGAAAGAAGGAGGGAGGGGCCTAGCAAAGGGAAGTGAAGGTTGTAGAAGGTGGTAAAGGGGGCAAGGATAATCTCAATGTAAAGGTAAATGAGGCAACTTCATAAGTACATGGGAAATATAGAGGAATATAACCCATAAATGCATATGAGTATTACGATATATTAATCAAAAAGTTTCCATAAACTTTTTAAGTTGATGAAAGTGTAACCAAAAGTGATGTAATGGTCACATAATGGAAAAATCAAATGCTGTATTACTCTGTACTCTACCAGCATTTATTAATAAAAAGAAAAAAGAAAAAAGTTTAAAAGGGGATTGAGGGTGTGGTTCAGTGAAGAGCCCTTAACCAGCATACATAAGGCTGTGGGTTCAACTTCCAATACAATAAATAAATAACAAATAAATAAGTAAATAAATAAAAACTTTATTTAAAATAATCTTAGACTTTACAGAAAAATTGCAATAATAATAATATGGAATTTCCCTGTACTCCACACTGCCTTTCCCCACTATTAGTATCTTATATTGTAGTAGATTCATTTGCTATATTCATGAACTAATATCTGGTGCAGAAAACCTAACAGCATGGCAGACCAGGAACAGAGAGAGACCTCAGGTTTGGGGAGAAACCTCCAAAGGCCCGCCCCTAGTGACATCACTTCCTCACAGCTAAAACCTGCCTTCCAAAGTTCCATACCCTCCACAAGCAGTGCTACTAGCTGAAGACTGCACATTAAAGCACATGATTTGGGGGGAACACTTTGTGTTAAAACCATGACAGTCTGTCCCTGGCTCCAATAGATCCATGTCCATTTGATAATGCAAAATATATGTGGTCCAATTTTAAGTATCCCCAAAGTCTTAAGAGTCTCAACCATATGCAGAAGTCCAAGCTCAAGTTGAGACTTAAGGCAAACTTAGCTGTGATGCACTGAGAAACAAAAAACAGGTCACATACATTCAACATATAATGTCATAGAGTAAGCACTTCCATCCCAAAAGGGAGGAATGGGGGCACAAAAAGCAAGGTCAGTCCATAGCAGGACAGATATCCTTCTGGGCAAACAAGTGCTATTGGTTTAAGACTAGCATGTAGTACATGTGATGTCATCTGGCATCTGGCTGTCATTTGGGCTCAAACAGGCTTACGGATCTCTACCCTTGTGATCCTCCTGGGCTGGCTCCACCCACTTCCAGAATATCTTCTTGGCAGATGTTTCAAGTTGCTGATATATTTAAGGTGCTGGGGTCTCCATTGCCGCTCAGAATACACCTTCAATGCTTCACACATCAGCCTCTCAGCGGATCACCACAGGGCATCCAAACCTGGTACACACTGCCTGGCCTTCCAGGCTATCTTCTTAAGCCCTGATGGCAGACTCCGCAATCCCTTCACTCTTGCATTTTGCATGCCTGCAAAACAAGTACCATGTGAATAATGCCAAGTTTCAATGCTGGCTCAAGAGGCTTTACCTTGTTGAATCACAGGTGCAGTGGTGGCCTCTGTCCAGGCTGAGAAGTCATGTCAAAAAACAGGACCTATTTTCAGGAGTGCTAGGAGACACCTTCTCAGACATTCCCTTTTCACACAGTGGGGCCTTTATGGGAGGAGTCTGGATGACTCCTCTGTACGCTGAGGGAAGTTTTTTTGGCTCTGGAGTTTATGGTGGCTGATCCCTTTAACAATTAAGGCTTCCTGGCCCCAAATGGACGCTGTTCTCTGTGACTTTAGAAAAGCCCTCACCCCCATAGCTTTTTATCTCTTTATGCTGCACATTTTTGAGACTTTTTTCTGTGCCTTTTGCTTCATATTTTCCGTATAAATTTTGCTAAAATCAGAAAGCACCAACCATTCCACATTGCTTATATTCTGCTGAACTGGTGATATTGTTAAATAGCTAGCTTAGGCATTGGCAGGCAATATGGAGGAAAGGGGAATGAAAATGGCTTCTGTCATCCTGCCATGATGAAGAAGCCACATGCATCTCTGAGGACATTGGAAGGACATTTTCAAATGGGTCCCACACCCTACACAAGACCTAGAGCCATTTATAAAACAAACACTCTAGGCCCACCTCACACTATGTACCCAGAGGTAGGTGACCAGGGTTGATATCACATTTGATGTTCCATAGTTTGGATAAAACTAGAAGGAATATATGCCCACTCTCTTTCTCTTTCCTTCCACAAGTGCTCACTTGCTCTCTCTCTCTCTCTCTCTCTCTCTCTGTCTCTCTCTCTCTCTGTCTCTCTCTCTCTCTCTCTCTCTCTCTTCCTTTCTCTCTGCTTCTCTTCTCTTTCTCTTCTCTCTTCAGTAACTATGTGCATGCCTCTCCCCTCTAGAGTTGCCATCTTCTCTATCTATCCAAGGCATCTTTCCTTCTAAAAGCCTAACTCTCCTATTCTCTGGCTTCTTTACCTCCTTTTAGGAAATAGAAACCTCCTTGTGCTGAATCACCCTGGGAATGCAGGTTCTTGTTATTGACTTTCCAAATTTACCTAAGCTTCTTTGGATGCTTCAGTTTCCCCTTTAATTAGTCCTTAAAAGTGTATGATCTTTAATAAATCTTATGTATACTCTACTGCCTGCAGCTGTAGCGTTGTGGCTTCTGATCCTGTCAGACCTTGGAAACTAAAGCAGAGTTGGGCATGGTTAGTACTTGGATGGGAGACTACCTGGGAATACCAAGTGCTATAGGCTTAGGAAAAGGACCCAGTAACCCACTCCCCAAAATCAATCTGCCATTTAAAGCCCTATGAATAGCAGAGAATCACTGAGGATAGTGTTTCGCCTCTTGTACATAGGGTCGCTATAAGTCGGACACCACTCAATGGCACCTAACAACAATATTCTCTACTATAACTTTTGTGTTGAGTATAAATTGTTTTATATAACAAATACAAGGACAGATGTTTTCTACCAGATTCCTGAGACATGCTCCAGACCCCCCTACCTATGCTCCTCATGTCTCCCTGATAACAATATTTCTTCTAACAACTTAATTAGTTCCTAACTTTTAAATTCAGCTTTACTCAAGTCTTTAGGTTGTGGACCAAATACTAGAAAACAACATGGATCACCTCCAGTCCAGTTGGTAGGTAGGCTAGCTTAGAGACTAATAGGCGATAGGAAAGAAAAGGAGATCCTGACTGATGCTGCATCCAGCCAAAATGGATGAAGCCATGTACAAGGCAAATCTTGTAGGACATTGGAAAGATATTTTCTAATGATCCCCACACCCTAATCCAAAATCAATAGCTACCTGAGTACAAAAAAAAAAAGGCAGACTATTCCAGGACATCCACCTATGGGCCCATTCCCCATTCTTTTGAAAGTACTCTGCAAGTTCATTGAACCATTTCACAAAACAAAGACCCCAGGCTCCATAGGCCTAAACCACAACAAAAGGGATCTTCCAGATGAAGCTTGAACTCCCATACTCAAGGTTCAGGTCACACTAAGCTCCAGGAGCTGGGCACCTGGGGCTGATATCACACGGGACATGCTCCTGTTTGAATAAGACTAAAGGACCACAGGGCTGGGATTTAGCTCAGTTGGTAGAGCACTGCGCTGCAGTCTCTGAGGTCCTGAGTTCAATTCCCAGCACCACAAAAATGGGAGAAGGACCTGGCAATCCACTCCCAAGGCAACTCCGAGACAATCGCCATTGAAAACCCTATGAGGGCCGCTATGAGTCGGATACCGACCTATGGCACCTAACAACAACAACAACAACAAAGAACCACATGCCCACACTCTCTTTCTTCTATCCTCTCCTGTGTCTGCTCTCCTCACCCTCCATTCCTTTCTTCTCTCCTTCTCAGGCATCCATGTGTGAGCCACCCTTCCTTCAGGCTGCCATCCTCTGTCTCTAAGGTACCTTTCATTCTAGAAGCCTGATTTACTCTTCTGTTCTCTCTGGCTTCATCTTTCCCTGGGGAATAGAAATGTCCTTATGGTAAGTCACCCAGAAAACTGAGGGTTTTTCAAGTTCCTTTCCAGGTTTAACTAAACTTCTTCAGGTGCCTCAATTTTCCTGGTAATTATTCCTTAAAGGTGTACTATTTTTTAATAACCCTTTTCTATACTCTCTGCTACAATTTCTGTCTGGAGTATAAATTCTTTTATACACTGAATACAAATGGACCAAGGTTTTGGTGCTGCTGGACTCCCAGACTTGCACTTCCTAGGAACACCATGTCCAATAGAATCCTTATTTTTTCCTAAAACCCTGTGAGTCCCATCTGCGTTTCTATCAGCAGCAGCATTCTGGTCTTCATTACTCTCACAAAATCTGGCCCCTAAACCCTCCTGGGCTTCTGTCACCTGCATCCCCAAAACTCTTCCAAACTCCTTCATTCAAGCTCCAAAGTCCTGAGAACCCCATAGTTAAGTTTCTGCACAGTAAAATCCCCACTCTCCTGGTACCAATTTTCTCTATTACTCAGCTGTCATTGCCATAGCAAAGAAAGCAACCCAAACAAACTTATGGGGGAAGAGGTTTATTGGGATCTCAGAGTTAAAGAATCAGTCCCTCAACATGGCAGGACAGGCATGGCAGCAGCTGGCAGCAAGGCCTGTGGCAGACAACCTCATGGCATGGCAGGCTAGGAGAAGAGAGAGTCCTGCCCCTCGTGTCTGGGGTCAGGGAAACCTCCATAGCCTCACCTCCAGTGACATCACTTCTTCACAGCTAAGACCCACCTCCCAAAGTTCTGTGACCTCCACAAACAGCACCTCCAGCTGGGCACTGAATACTAAAACACATGACCTTTGGGGACAACTTTATAGTCAAACCATGACCGCTTCCCATTTTTTGGTAATCACTGATTTTTCTCTTCAAACCATGAATGGAGAGATCTTTGCAGCTCTGATCATATCAGTATAGTATGAACTGTCTCCAAATGATTGATTAGTTTCTTTGGGATACCAAGTAACTGTGGCTTTCTCTTGAACAGGATGTCCTCCACAGTACAATTAATCCCATCTATCCAGTCTTCCCTTCTTTCAGTCCTCAAATTCCCATGATTTATCCAAAGTGAACTACTGAAGGTTTACCCCTTAGTTCTCAGAGAGCATGCCCATTCTATCATTTTTGGAAGTCTCCTCTGGCTTTTCAAATTTTTCTTCTCTCTCCTGATCCATCTCACACTTTCTGTGGAATATGGAAACCATCTTCTTTCTTTCAACCTTACATAGATGGGAAGGCTGTTTGTTTTGAACCCCTATAAAATACTTATTACCCTGAAGTTATAACTTTCTTTCTCATTTAATTATATTTCACTGTTATCTGTCCCTTCCTCAGCCACTGTTCAGAAGCTTGTGAGAGTAGAGATAGGGAAATATTCATTTTTATATTGTTTTACATTAGCACACTTTATAATGCTGTATATTATTTAACATGAGTTCCTATGAATTGAATTGTTCATTTCACAATTCATTTCACAGTTGTTCTGTCTCCGCTGTATAGAATGAGCATTCAGAATGGAAAATAAAGTGATAGGCCCTGAACATAAAATATTTGCTCTAGTTTCACTTTAGAAGGCAGAGTTTGATAGCTTCACAAAGAGCTACTTATCAAGTCCTGATCTTGAGGAGTTATCGAATAAGAGCAGGAGATGGCTGGGTATCAAAACCTCTAGAGTCTCAGAAGCTAACAAGTCCATATATTTGGGTGTTATTAAGGTAATCTGCCCGCAGCCTAATGATTGTGCTGTCCAATCCTGTCAAATCTTGGAAGTAAGCAGGGTCAGGCCTGATTAGTACTCGGATTAGAGACCGCCTAGGAATACCAGGTGCTCCTAGGAGAAGGATCCAGCAACCCACTCCCAAAACACAATCTGAAATTTAAAACCCTATGAATAGCAGAGAAGCACTGAAAATAGTGTTCTGCCTGATGTACATAGGGTCACTATGAGTCAGACACCAACTTGAGGGCACCTGACAACAACAAGGTAAGTCTTAAGACAATAGCTTCAGTGCATAATTACATGTAATGAGGCTGTTGAAAGTCTGTTGTTTGCTTCAAGACTAATGCTGCCAGCTCTGGCTCAAATAGATTAAGAAGCATTTTCTGTAGGGTGTTTCATAATGAGAAAGTTGCCTTGATGCCAATAAACATCTCATGTGATTGATGCTATAATACAGAGCTCTGATGGCCTCAGGAACCATTATTGCCAAGGCCAAGCTTTAATACCCTGGGAAATTCACTGAGGCTTGAAATGCAACTCCAGTATGGAAAAATAAACCAGTGGAAGAAGTAGACTACATTGAAGCAATAGCAGAGGACCTACCTGTAGCCTCGAGGAAAGCAGGGGTCTTCTGCCCTTCTGCCAAACGTGAGTATACATCTCTGACTGACATTTGGATTTTTTAACTGAAATGCCTGGGAACTATTTTCACTCTGAAAATTTTTGCTTTTAAGGAAAATATGTGAAGGCCAGGATTTTGGATCAACTTTTCTCTTGTACTTAGTTTGCATTTGCAATATGACTCATTAACAATGAACACTAGTGAAGAAAAATTTCATATTTAATTCATCTTGTTTTTGCCCTTTTAAGTGTGTTTTAATCAGTCATCCTTGAATTCCCTCAAGAAAGGAAAACCAGCCGGGCACTGTGGCCCATGCCTGTAATCCCAGTGGCTGGGGAGGCAGAGGCAGGAGGATCATAAATTCAAGACCAGAGGCAGTTTGCATAATTTAGGGAGACCCTGTTTCAAAAAAAGTAAAAAAAAAAAAAAAAAAAAAAAACATGGGTTGGGGTTGCAGCTCAGTGGTCCAGCAGGTGCAAAGCATGCAAGCACAAGGCCCTGGGTTCAACTCCCAGTACCATAAATAAATAAATAAATAGGAAAACCTTTTGTCCCACATAGGCTAACCGAGGTGAGAAAAACATTTGTCTTCCATTTTATTACACTTATGAGATCTTTTGAGTTCCTTTTGTTTATGGTTTTCTTCTTTTCTCATTATATACATTTATGCAATTAGTCATTAGTCTCAATTATATTTTTGTGTCAGACATATACAAAGATGAATTGGGTTCTTAGCCCATAATAAAATTATAATCTACAAGGAAAAGAGCCACATAAAGAAGCAAATACAACAACATGTTATAGGTGCTCTGATCTAAGTTATTATTGAGTACACAGAAGGTCCAAAGGAATTGCTCATCAGTTTTAGCTGCGCTGGGATGAGAAAGTCTTCATGGAAAGAATGACACAGGTGTTGAGTCTTAAAACCCTAAATACCTGCTCACAGAGCAGAATGATAGGAAAATGTCGTTCTGGGTTAAGGAAGCAATGTGATCAATAGTTGGACATGTCAACAAGTTGCATTGGGGAAACCACAGGCCATGAGGCATGTCAAGTGTATGGGAGGACTAGGGATGGCTTGTGGATGTTGTTATTAGGTGCTGTCAAGTCAATGTCCGACTCATAGTGACCCTACATACAACAGGTGAAACACTATTGTTGTGCTTCTCTGCTATTCATAGGGTTTTCAATGACGGATTGATTTTTGGGAGTGGGTTGCCAGGTCCTTCTCCCAAGCCTACAGTATCTGGTGTTCCCTGGGGGTCTCCAATGTAAGTATTAATCAGGCCCCATCTTGCTTAACTTCTGAGATCTGATGGGATCGGATGCCACAGTGCTACAGCTGCAGGCGTTGATGTTGTTAGGTGCCGTCAAGTTGGTGTCTGACTCATAGCAGCCCTACGTGCAATGGGAGAAACACTATTGTCAGTGTTTCTCTGCTGTTCATAGGGTTTTCAATGGTGGATTGGTTTCTTTGGGAGGAGTGGGTCGCTGGGTCCTTTTCCCAAGCCTACAGCACCTGGTGTTCCCAGGTGGTCTCCCATCCAAGTACTAACCAGGCCTAACACTTCTTAGCTTCCAAGATCAGATGGGATCGGATGACACAGAGGTATGGTTGCAGGTTAGGGAGGGTATGTCCAGATTATTGTGTCCAGTAAAATTCTTTGCATCACTTTTACTTTGTTTTGTTCTATTTTATTTATTTTTGCAGTACTGGGGGTTGAACCTGGGGCCTCACATATGCTTCACATATGCTCTACCACTGAGCTGTTCCCCTAATCCCTTTCTAATTTTATATCTACAGACAGGGTCTCATCAAGTTACACAGGCTGCCTCTGGCTTCAAACCTGTGATCCTCCTGAGTGGCTGGGATCACAGGTGTGCACCACTGCACCCTCTCTTTGCACCACTCTTGAGAGCCAACACATCCTTGGTTTCAGATCCCTCTACTGTTTCCCTTTCACAGTCCTATGATGGTGCTATCAATTGTTCCCCTATCTTCCAATTAACTCTCCAGCTTTCCCATCACACTGTGTCCTTCACAAAATCACAGAAATGCTTTCTTATTAGAAGCTGACATGGAGTCGTAGCCAACACCTTGCTCCTTCTCTTCCACCTCTTCACAACCCTCCTGGATGGCAGGTGGGGGCCCACCAACCTGACCCCTGCACTTGGCTTTTCTCCACCAAATGATGCTCTTTACAACAGTGGGTATTTTGTTTCCAAACACGTCTGAGTCACTCACTTTTCTGAAAGAGTTCGAATACAAGATGTTTTTCCACCTGAACAGGTGATGAGGGGCCTCTCTATCTGCACCAATGGCTCCCTGAGTGTGCTGTTGGCCTTGGCAGTAGTTCATTTCTTAATCGTTGTGGTTGTTTGGTGCTGTCAAGTTGGGTGAGATTCAAAGCGACCCTATGCACAACAGAAGGAAACATTCTTGACACTGTGCCATGCCCTACACTATTGCCAATGCTTCTCTGCTATTCATAGGTTTTCAATGGCTGCTGTTTGGGGATTGTTTCAGGAGTGGATTGCAATGTTCTTCTCCCATTTTTGCCATGTTGGGGATCGCCTCAGAGCACACAGAGCAGCACTCTATCAACTCAGATAAACCCCAGCCCTCTTATTCCTTACTTGCTTCAATTCTATTATCTACAATTTCCTTTGTTTTCTTTACCTCCAAGTATCTTTAGATAATATATGAAATTTCAGAAGGAATAATTTTATCTAAACTCTGAAAACACATTTGTCTTTGAGTGTTAGCAACAACAAACACAAGCTAGGATTATCAATATACTAGGTGGAGACAATTGTTGTTAGGTGCCATCAAGTCACATCTGGCTCATGCTCATAGCGACCCTCTGAGGGTTTTCAATGGATGATTGTTTTGAGATTGCCTCAGGAGTGGATTGCCACATCCTTCTCCCATTTTTGCAGTGTTGGGAATTGAACCCAGGACCTCAGAGACTTCAGAGCAGCACTCTACCAACTGAGTTAAATCCTAGTGAGGAGAGATCAATCCCTGGAGAAAGACATCATGTTTGGGAGAGTTGCAGGTCAACGAAAAAAAGGAAAACCCTCTACCAGATGGACTGACACAGTGCCTGAAACAATGGGCTTAAACATAAATAAGATTGTGTACCTGGCACAGAATCAGGGAGTGTTTCAATCTGCTGTACATAGGGTTGCTAGGAGTTGGACTCTACTCAATGACACCTAACGACAACAGTTGGAGACAGAGAGAAGAGCAAGCATTGGTGTCAACAGCTACTCTCTCCAATATGAATGAAGTCACATTTCTATCTGCCTATTTGTTACACCTGCAGCCATAGCACTGTGGTGTCCAATCCCATCCAATATCGAAGCTAAGCAGGGTCAGGCCTGGTTAGTCCTTGGATGGGAGACCGCCTGGGAACATCAGGTGCTGTGCTTAGGGGAAGGACCCAGAAACCCACTCCCAAGAAACAACCAGCCATTCAAAACAACAACAACAACACCTAACAACAACAACAACAACATTTACCTGTTACTATATTCCCAGAAAATGATAGAATACGTTTTAGCTAAATTTTTCTCATTGGAAAAACAGAGGCTAAACGGTGTCTTGGGATCGCTCATGGAGGGAGAGGAATCAGAAAGAAATGAATCTTCTTCTCACAGTAGTCAGGTTCTATGGGAGGCTTGTGTGATTGCTAATGAGGAGAAACGTACCATGGTGTTAGAGCAAAGCACACAGAGGAAACAAACAGGGATTCTGGTCAAAAGTCATGAGTAGATGCCCAACAGTGACTTTTCAATCAAACGATTCCCTAGATGGGAAACGCTCATTCTTTGCTCTAGAGTGAGTTGAGTAGCAAGGTACTTTTCTTAGGTATTTATGCTTCCTTGAGTAGCTGTCAGTCAAAACCTATGATTCTCCCAAAGAAACGAGTTTGGCTAGAATTTCTGCCATTTACTTCATGCCCAATCTGTAGGTCCCGTGCTGACATAATGGCTTTTCATATTGCCATTCCCATGACCTTGTGCTTTGGTTGGGTCATCCCATTTTATGATGACAAAGCAAGACTCAATAATAAACACCGTGCCTAAGTCCTATCATGTGAGGACCCCATGCTAGTTCATGAGCCAGGTAGATTTCTGTTTTGAAGCGGCTGGCTAAAGTATAACATTATTTATACAAATTGGAAACCACCTATTCTGACTCTGGAGGAAACAGTCCTCAGGAAATAGGACTTGGCACCTGTCACTATGAATGAGCCAATCATTGGCCGGCCATTTGCTCTTCCACCCCTGTGTCCCTGAACACAACATGCCAACAGCTGGAGAAGTCTTGGGGAGCACTCTTCCTACGAAAATCTCATTTGTCACTTCTGCCCTGCACCTGCTGTGTGACCGACCGATTTAATCTAATATTCCCTCATTCTATTGAACTGAAATTTTACTAAAACTTTAAGTAGGATTTGTGGCCATCTGAAGAATTTCTAGAGGATTTTGACATAATCTAATGGAATGTTGAACACAACCACCTAAAGCTATAGTTCTTTATATCGGACACCACAAAAAAATATCCTGGGAGGATTATAGCTTCTAGTCTCTAATATATTTTCACCGATATAGTATTTTTATTTCTCTTTCTCAGGAAATCAACTCAAAGTGTTTCTCTAGGAGAATAATTCAGCCAGACTGCAGGCTTTTTCAGTGTAACATACTAGAACCTACAGGTATTATTGAGGAAATAATTGTTTCACTAGACAGCTTCCTTAAAAATAAAAACTGCCACAAGACCAAATTTGAATAGGGTACAATACACTATTATGGAACTAAATAATGGACTTTTTGTCCAAGATGACAGTTAACAGTGAAGCTTCCTCAAAATTCATGAGGCTGCTTTATCTAAGTGATATCAAATAATAAATCCAATTTAAGATTATAATTTTAAAATACTAGGGGGAAATGGAGTGAGATGCCTCTTTATTATAACTTAGGTGTTCAGGGGTCCCCAAGAATATTCCCAGGCTTGACGATTTATCACTAGGACTCATAGGACTCAGCATATAATTATACTCACACCTATGATTTATTACAAGAAAATGAGCAGAGGCCAGGTCATGTAGCGCCAAGTCTGAGGAAACCAGGAGTAGGTTTCCAAGAGTCTTCTCCTGTTAGACTCAAGTGCAATGTACTTAATATGTTAATATCTCCAGAATCTCAGGTGAAATACTGTCTAGGGTGAAGCTCATTTCCCCACATGTCTGTGAGCTTGTGGTGCTGTGGGTGCCTGTGCGTTGCTGCAATGCTGAAAGCTATGCCCCCAGTATCTCAGAAACCAACAGGGACACCTATAGGGGACAGATTTCAGCTGAGTTGACAGCCTAAGACAGAGTAGGGAGAAGGATCCAGCAGCTCACTCCCCAATTAGCCGTTGAAACCCCTAAGAATAGTAGAGAAACACTGTCAAATATAGTGCTGGAAAATGACCCCCCCCACACCAGGCTGAAAGGCATTCAAAAAACAACTGGGGAAGAGTTGACTCTTCAAAGTGAGTTGACCTTAGTGATGGGAATAGAGTAAAGCTTCTTAGACCTCCTTTTGCTGATGTGGTGTGACTCAAAATGAGATGAAACAGTGGTTGCAACACTGGGCTCAAGCATAAAAAGATAGTGTGCATGGCAGAGTGTTGGGGTATGTTTTGTTCTACTGACATAGTGTCCTATAAGTCAGATCCCTGACTCCATGGCACCTAAAAATAACAACAACAAGGAAGCTCATTAGAGACTTCGTGCCCATGGTTTCTACTGGGAGCAGGTAAATTGGCACTCTGTGCCTGGCATGAACCAAAATCCAGACTCCAGAAGAAAGCTAGTGCTTGGCGTAAACTACATGACTTGTGTAAACACTTCACAGACAGTGAACCGCTCTTGCCAGTGGGAATGGGAGGAATCTTCTCCAAGTTAAAGGCTCTAGGCATCGGCCAGGGGCCAACCATGCAAACAGCTCTACCCTGTGGTCTAAAGGACGGGACTCTCTGCCCCACTATGTCATTCTTCCTACACAGCCAGATAGCTTGAAACTCATACCGCTTCTAGGCCATGTAGCTTGTTCACTTACCCAAGCAGAACCTAGGCAGATTCACTGAAATTTGTAGGGAACCAAGGGAGGAGAAAATCAGGTTCCTCACAGCAGCAGCTTGTGGTGATGATTACTGAGCTAATCTCCCAGACAGTTTAGAGGCTCCGCTTAGCTACTACAGGTTCCACAAGGCCCTCAAATCAAAGGCTGCATGTAATGAAGAGAGCTGAAAGGGGAAGGCTACTGACCGCTCCCAAATGCCTTTGCTCTCAGCAATAATAATAACAGGAGATTGAGATCCCAGTGCTAATGTCATTTGCATGAAATTAAGCTTCTCACCAGGACCTGAGTGGGTCATTGTGTTTCATTTCTTGGAAGGGACACTGGGCACCTGTTGGTTTGCTGCCTGTGTTATGGCTCCCCACAGCTCCAGCCCCAAGATCAGCATGGATAAATTCCAATTGGCTGACCTCAAAATATGGGCTCAGGGACAATGGCACCTCATTTAGTTCTTCCTGATGATAGGACATTAACACTTCTCAGGGGTATGAAATGGAAATCAGTTCTCCTGTGAACACCAAGATGGAGGAAGTCATGGAACTGGAAAATAAGCTTGGGTCTTTGAGGTAAAATCTTGCTCTTTTTCTGCAAATCCTAAAACCGTATTTGCATGAGGCATAAATTGTGAGTCAGCAGGCAGAAGAAATATCTTACTATTAACTCTGTGACAGCTCTCCATTTTGTCCCTGGCAGAAAAAGAAGAAAATAGAGGACAATTTGTTAATTGTTCTGAAGTGTTTCAGACAGGTCTGATTTTATCCTAAGAAACATAATTAAATGAGCCGAAATATCCCCTCCAATACGAGAGCTTCTCCCTAGGGATCATGGGAAGCCAAGAAAAAGGATCTAAGAGTGAGTTTCTGCAAATTGTTCTTCTGATTTCCCTTTTTACTTAGGCTTTTAAAAAAGCCAAGAATAGTTTTGGGAAAAATTGGTAGCTAGTTTCTCAAGTACCTAATAGAGATGTGAACCTTGCTGTTTTAAGCAGGAGTCTCATTTATATTGAAGGTAACTTGCTTTGTCTTTCATCTCAAGAAATTTAAGAAAAGGTAACATATAGCTCTACCACACTTTCATTTGTTCACTCAACAATCTTCCAGAAATTGTTTTTGTTTATTGTGTGAATTTAAAGATGTAATTTCTGAAAAGAATCGTTATTATGATGGTGACAGTGACCAATCATTTATAATCATTTATGACTTCTTCTTAGGTCTTTTTGTTTCCTCCTCACTGTACTTTTTTTCCCAAGACCTGGCACCATTACTGATGCTGCCCCTTTGACTTACTTCCATGTTTTCACAACACCTTTCATTCAAAAGAAATATTTAATGTCTGATGACTATCCTTGTCACCCTACATGTGTGAAGTATTTTCACAGAAAACTCTAAGGAAAACACGCAACTAAGTTTTATGATGACATAATGAGGCAATATTTTGAATTGTGTTAAAGAGTTGAATTTATTCCTTCTTACAATTATTGCTATAAACAAAGACCAGTGAAGCCTGAAGCATGGAGGAACAGGAGTTCAGGTCACTTTAGATTAATCTTGTTGTTAGAACAAGTGTGCAGAGCTAAGCGATCTAGACAGCCTTTGCCTTCTGGAGGCTAAACAAAGGACACTGAAAAACCAGGAGGGACAGCTGGGTGACAGTGGAAAGTAAACCATGATGCACAGTGTGTGACCAGACATGAAACGGGGCGGGATCGACTCCATCTACAAAGCGCTCAGTTGAAAATGGACGCCACATGCCGGCCATCTCGACATTTACTTATATTTTTTTCACTCACTGAGCTCCCTACATGACATCACAGGGTCAAACACCCCCTTCCACATTGTTCAAGTATAGACTGAATTCAGCATTTTTAAACCTTCTGCCTTACCAGGATGAGCATATGGTTACATTTTTATCCTCTTTGAAATGGACATCAGGAAGGTGTGTTGGCAAGTTTGCACTTGGTGTAAGAAAACATTTTAGTTTCACATTAAACATGGATCCTTTTGTGCTACTCCACACAGCCTGGCCAGAAAATCACTATAAGTTTTATTTGTGTCACTGTCCTTGGGAGAGATAAACAAAATATTACAGTAATAATTAGATCACTTGTTCAGCTGACAATCTTTTAGAAATAAGCTTCGTTGTTGTTAGGTGCTGTCGAGGGGGATCTGACTCATAGTGAACCTTAATAGGGTTTGCAATGTCTGATTTTTTCAGGATTGTTTTGAGAGTGAATTGCCATGTGCATCTCCTGTTTTTGTTGTGCTGAGGATTGAACCCAGGGCCTCAGAGAACGCAGAGCAGCTCTACCAATTGAGCTAGACCCTAGCCCCAGAAATAAGCTGGTGAGGGTTAATCCCTAACCCTGCTGCTATTGTTAGGTGCCATGGAGTCCTGTTCCACTCATAGCAACCCTCAGGGTTTTCATGCTTCAAGAGTGGATTGTCCTTGTGGTGCTGGGGATCAAACCCAGGGCCTCAGAGACCACAGAGCAGCACTCTGCCAACTGAGCTAAACCACAGCCTGACCCTAGTGCTACCATACAATATTTCCATAAGGAGAAAATCTGGTAAGTGAAGACCTATTTCAAATAGATGGGAACTAAGGGGCAGCCGAAGGAAGGGTTGCAATCAAGACTGACAATGATTTGTGGGTATCAGTACAAAAAGAAAGTTCCTGTCCTCTGGTTAAAATTTTGTTAAGAAAATAAGACAGTGAGGACAAAGACTTCAGGGAGATGAGGGACAATTAGGCAAAGCATCTGGGGCTGCACATGGTCTCTGTGTGCGGTCACAGGCTGTCCCTCAGGAGCTGGCCTAGGTCACAGTATCAGATGTGCACACCTGGAACCAATCTCCCCCCGCCCCAGCCGAGGCCTCCAAGAGGCTCTGGCTCTGCATTCTCCCCTAACAGGGGTCTCATTTTCAGGCTCTTCTCTATAGTTTTTGGTCACCACATTGTTATTGGATAAGGATGCCACTCCAGCAAACATTTGCTATGTGTCTATATGTGTAAAATGGAGTCTAAAACAATTACAGATTTTTAATTTTTTCCAGTACTATGATCCTCTCCAACTTCCACATAGCTATGGAGGCAAATAGATCTGAAGGGAAACGGGCAGTACCCAACCACAGGATGGGGCCCTTGAAGACTTAACGCAGGATACATTGGAAATTGGAAGGCACTGTCTGGCTCATCTCAGTGTAATGCCCAATCCCTGCTCTCTGGTGCTGTCTTAGGCATGTCCTACAGGAGGCCCTGGCACATATTTGGCATCTCCACATCAAACTTCAACACATATCTGTCAGCTTGTTGTGCTGTGAGGGCTGTGTGTTGCTGTGATACTGAAAGCTATGCCATGGGTACTTCAGATACCAGCAGGGCCCCCACGGTAGACAGGCTTCAGCTGAGTTTCCAGACTAAGACAGACAAGGGAGCAGGACCTGGCAGCCCACTCCTGAAACAATCAGCCATGGAAAACCCTGTGAATAGCAGAGAAGCACTGTCAAATATAGTGCCGGAAAATGAGCCCCCAGGCTGGAAGACATTCAAGAAACAATCGGGGAAGACTTGTCTCCTCAATGTAGAATCGACCTTAATGATGGCAATGGAGTAAAGCCCCTGGGACCTCCTTTTGCCAATGTGGCACTGCTCAAAATGAGAAGGAACATAGTGGCTGCAATAATGGGCTCAAATACAAAAAGATCATGCTCATGGCACAGTGTTGGGTAGTGATTCATCCTGCTGTACTTAAGGTCACTATGAGTTAGACCTAACTCCATGGTCCCCAACAATAACAACACTGCAAACTTGCCTGTGAGACCTAGCAATCTAATAAATTTGGGTGGAATGAATAAGGAAAATGTTGCATTGACTCTGTTTCCCTCTGTTTCTTTCTTTATGCCAAATAAAGCACAGCTCAGCCTTTCCACTCACCGCTCCCCATTTGTAGCATTCAGACTTTTCTTTGCCTAATTGTTGGGTGAGGCCTCAATTTGTAAAAAATTAAGTACAACTATTCATATTCAACAGGGCTGGGATATAGCTCAGTTGATACAGCGCTGCTCTGCAGTCTCTGAGGTCCTGAGTTCGATTCCCAGCACCAAAAAAAAAAAAAAAAAAAAAACCAGGAGAAGGATGTGGCAATCCACTCCAAAAGCAATCCCAAAACAGTCAGCCACTGAAAACCCTATGAGGGTCTCTATTAGTTGGACAGGACTCAAGGGCACCTAATACCTAACATCCATATGCAAATTTTCATTGCCTCTAATTTGTTGTGATCAGGGGCTGATTTTATTTCTCAGACAACCCAATTGAAATTGGTGCTCCTCCCTCATCTCTGGGTCTCTTCCTGCCCCAGTGTATAGTTTCAGAATAACTCCATGTGAGTCATAAACGAGTCATTCAGTATTATGAACTCCTCTTCCTTTCAAAAGTCCAATCAAATCACTACCTTCTGCCTGACACATTGATAAAGATTTAGGAAAATGTTGACAAGGGCAGAGGGGTCATACTTACCAGTGGAGTTTAACCACCTTCATCTCCTATAAGAAGAGGGCCCATCAAATTTGTTCCCATGTTTCTCAAAAATGTAATTAGAATGTAGGGAGAAGTGTATGAAAAGGGACAGAATTATTTATAAAAGTTTCAGAATAAATCTTTCTGGGTCAGGAGATTTGCCCAGTGGCAAGAATTTAATACATAAGCAAAATTCCTCAGACAATTCCTGCTTTTAGGGATTTTTTTTCCCCCCGAACCAAGGGGAACTTGAGGAAAAGAAAAATTTCAAAGAAACGGTAGAAGCAGATAGGCCAAACTCAATTTGCTCTCCACGATAATGGCATTATTCCATTTTTGCACTGAAGAATAATATCCATAATGTGAAGATTATACCAAATGTTCTCTAAAAGGATACAAACCTTGAGGCAGTCACCTCTGACTTGCTTCCAATTGTGCTTGCAATGACACACACACAGATAGATCAAGAAGTGCAGGGTCAGCAAATCATCTGGGGCTGGAATTTTGAAGAGGTAGGCAGCTGAGTCCCATCCCCCAAAGAGAGGAGCCAATTATATAAGAGAGAAAACAGTTCAGAAGTCGGAGAGTTTGACTGCTGGATGACTATACCATGGGTCTGAAATGATCATAAATTTGATTTTCCTTGGCGGAAGCCAAACGTATTTATATATACATTCAACATAGTGCCTATGTCCTTTGAGAGAATTGGTATGTATATAGTGGCCAAAAATGTGTTGATATTTAGCAAAGCATTCATCTGTGAACCACAAATGACATTTTTGTAACTTTTTATGCTAACCTATGTCCCTGTGGCTTTCTACAGAGAACAGTCAGAGACTGTAGGGAATTATCCAACTCTCATCTTGCCCCCGATTGGTAACCAAGGATCTCCCCTTGATTGCCGAAGGAGTGACATCTGGTTTCACTCTATTTGAATGTCACTCCTCAATTGGTTGCACCTAGCCCTTCGTGCCCCGACCTGATTGTCATCTTGAGGCAGTTAAAGCAGAGCTATATAAACAAAGCTCACTCTGCATATGAGGTGGCTGCTGATGGTGATGCTGAGAACTTCAGCTGGTGGTGGGGTGCTGCTCCTGATGGTGATGCTGGAAGCTGCTGGCTACTAGTTGCTGGTTGCTGGCTTCCTGCTGTGAACTCTCTCTCCATCTAACCACCAATGAAGAAAGAACTCTCTCTGGATTCAAACAACAATACGGAAGCATCTCTCCTTGTGACCACCGAGACCAGGACAACTAGATGGCACTCTCAATGACTACACACAAGCTGAGGACAGTCCCTTTGCCCAGCACCTAGGTGCAGAAGCTGAGGATAGTCTCTGGTCCCAGTGCCAGAGGCAGAAGAGCCCCAGCTGCCCCCAAAGCAGCAGAAAGATCTGCAGTACTTATGCTGCTAACACTAGTTTGGGTTTCTCTCTGCCCTTGTCAGGGCAGAGAGAGAGAGAGAGAGAGAGAGAGAGAGAGAGGGAGAGAGAGAGAGAGGGAGGGAGAATAAAGAGCTGCTTTCAGTCCCCACAAGGCAAAATCACCTGAAGCTTTTCCTTTCTCCTGTCTCTCAGCATTCCTGAGGGCCACAGGAGTCTGAGCCCCTCAACAGAGGGTCCCAAGTGATTTGTGTTTAGATATCTATGTGTGAGGCTGTGTTGTCCGTCCAAACATCCAGGCTGGACAGGGAGGTGCGTGCCCCATAAGAGACCTTAGTGTTATCTGAAGACTTGCCCTGCATGTGCCTGCCCCTCTGCCTCTCCTGCCCCCTATACCCCACAAAAGTGTTTTCCCAATCAGCATTTTACCCAAGGCTCATGAATTGGCATATTCCATGTTAAAATCACCCCAACACTTACTAAATAATTAACAAAATTAAATTTATTCCCTGCTTTCCTTCCTCATTTGAATAAAACTAAAGAACTATTGATATTAATTCATATACAGCTTAACACCAAAGTTCTTATGCATAAAACCCATGTGCCTGAGCAATGAGGTATCCACCACTGATCGTCCAACTGTAGAGAGTAGCTTTGGGCATAATAACCATGGATTGGTGTCTACTTCCTACCCTGATTGTAAGTAGTAAAGATTCTCCAGTGATTAGATTGAGTGTACAGAAGTGAAATATGCACAAGTAACCAGTTTCTGACATGCAGTTTTGAATTTTACCTAAATTTACTATGACAAAAGTGATATCTGATTCTCTTATTGTTAGCTTGGAGGGCATGGAGTATCCCTTACGCCAACCTAATAAACTTTTTCATTTTTTTTTAAGAGAAAGAAACTGAAGGAGAGAAACCCTAAAAATGAAGCTTACATTTTTAGTGCATGTGGTTAGAGAGATGAATGATAGATAGGTAGATGAACCCAGTTCTTATAATCTTGTTATAATTTAAAATCAAGGCATTGCAACAACATTCCTAACTGACTCCAAATAAACAATTTAACATTAACTTAGTGGATGGAATGGAAGCTTTCACATCCCCCTGCATTTCCTATGCCCGAGCCTCTTCAGTGCTGGCCTCTATCTGCTGGGCTGGCTAAAGATGAGGGAGAATTTCTTCCTTGGCTCACTTTCTCACTCTGACATGTCTTCTTGGACTCTGCCTATACTCAGCTTTACCTTCGCCCTTCCTTCAGAAACCCTCAGGCTTTACCACTCTCTCCAACAGCATGCATCTGTATGATCACTCTGATTCCACCCCAAGCTGTATTTCTGTATGCACAAGTCATCCCCTCCCATTACGAAGGTTCTGATAACTGTGACTTCATGATATTAGAAAACCTGTTTTGCAGAACATGGTAAGTTTATAGAGGGGCATTTACAAGGCATCCGCTTAAGTATCAGTTTATTTAAATAGTCATGAGCATCATGAAGTCTTTTCCTTTAAACCTTGCTCCTCAGTGTTTAATGTATAATCTGGAAAGGTCTCAAACAATGAACCTGAAGGAAAGGGCTCTTCTCTCTCTTGAGAAGCCTGCATCCATGTTCTGGACATGTACTATTAAGTGTTTCTCTTTCTTTCTGAGTGACCAAGCCTGCCCTAAACCATAGACTGTCCCTTATCTCTGTCTAATAAACTTTCTAAACTTGTTTTTTTTTTTCAAAAAAGAAAGAAAGAAAGAAAGAAAGAGAAGGAGAGAAACCCTAAGAACAAAGCTTATATAATATTGAGAGAAAAAGCTTAGTCTCTTCTCAACTTGGTCAGAATCACATCACATCCTCTGAAGAAAATAAATAAATAAGCAAAATATCTAACTTAGGCACATGCATTACAAGCAGACAAAGGCCTGACTTCACCACCTAGTGAGACATAACTTAATGATCCATTTCTTAGGTAGCAGCAGGGTATCTTCATGTTAGGATTTGAAAAGACTGTTCCTTCTTTTTCTGGAGAATGATTTATTTTCTCTTTCTTCCCATATTATTTTAGTTCACTGAAGATACTTTTAACCTTCTTTTCATAGGATTGAGTTTCATTCTGCTTCTCGTGAATCCTGAGAATTAGAAAAAAAAATGTACATTCTGTAGGCTTGTTTTCAGATCATATTTTTTGATGCTTAGTTAATGTAAAGTACATTGTTTAGATATTAAAAAGAAACAAGCAAATTCTTGGGAAAAGGCTGACTTTGCTTTGCAGTAAAGAACAAACAATAATTTCTGTAGAAAAAAAATCCTGAATTTTTTTTCTCCATAATGCACTTCTGGGATTTCCATTTATCTTTCCAACATTCTTTGATGAAACTTCCACTAAATGATTGATATGCAACATTTTATACCACACCTTTGGACATTTTTATTTAATTATTATTATGGTAATAATCTGATAAACAGGCTGGGATCCATTATTGCAATCTAGTTAGTATTTAGTTTAGCTTATTGGTAAAGGTTTAATACTAGGAAGAGAAGTATTTATATGATCTCCATGCTCAAAGAGAACATCAGTGAATTAACTAACTCAGAGATACAGTTCTTAAAGCTTCTGATTTGACATATATGGCTATCAAATGAATAATTAATAACAATACCAGATGTCAATGGTATCCACAACACTTTCTTAGTTTAAAGGAACAAGTGACAAAGGGAATGTTTTACTATTACTCCACACGGCAAGGAGGATATAGAGTTGTTAACTTTCCTGTGCAGAGCAGAAGAGTGTTAGGGTCAAAAGTCCTCATTTTTTCTCCTTACAGAGCACGGAAACTGCAAATGTTATGAAAAACTCTATCTTCACTTGGGGGATCTAAGTTGTAGAGAGATTTAGCTTCTTATTTCTGGTTCTCTGCTTTGGGATCATATCCAGCTTCATCCATCTGCCAGCTATGCAATCTTCAGGAAGCTGCTTCTCTCTAAGCTTAAGATTCCCTATCAATAAATGGGGTTAAAAAGCCAACCTCAGATAGCATTGAGTGTTCAAAATTGTACATAATGTGTTTCACAAAGTTTCTAACAAGAATAAAAAACTCACCAATATAGAAGACATAGCAAAAAAGATAAGAAATTCAGCAAGAAAAATGAAATTTCATAAAAAAAAAAGAAAGAAAGAAAAAAGAAAAGAAAAGAAGGAAAAAATGTTGGAAATGGAGAACTCAGTTAACCAAATAAAAAACACAGTGGAAAGCACCATCACAGACTACATGAAGCAAAAGATAGAATATCAAGGATAGAAGGTAATGCTGAGGAAATACTACATTCAGATATCAACAAAGAAAAAAATGTGGCACCCTTTTCAAGAATTTTGTAACAAAACATGAGACCAAACCTAAGAATCTTTGGTGTAGAAGAAGGAGCTTAGATAAAAACTAAAAGTATAAAGAACTTATTTAGTGAAACTATAGAAGAACATTTCCCAAATCTGGGAAAATAAATGGGCATGCAAACACAAGAGGCATTTACAACACCTACTAGACATGACCAGAGAAGAACCTCCCTATGTCATGTAACAATTAAAATGCCAATATTACATAGCCAACAAAAAACAATAAAAGCTGCAAGAGAAAAATATCAACTCACTTACAAAGGAAAACTCATCAGAATTACATCATACTTCTTACACAAACCTCAAAACCTAGGAAAGAATGGAATGATATATTTTAAGCCCTGGAAGTAAATAATTGACAACCAAGATTATTATATCTATCAAAGTTATCATTTTAAATTGGTGGAGGAACAAATGTTCTACAACAGACACATACTCAAGCAATATATGACCACCAAACCAGCACTACTAAAGATAACTTAAAGGAACCCTACACACAAAGGAGGAAGAGTCTCCACCATGAAAGTACAGAAAAGAATAAACTTTATAGGAAGTACAGACAAACTAAAGAGAATTAGGAAAGAATGAGTCATGTCTAACTCTAAAAGCAACAAACCCTGAATATAAATAAGAAAAAAATAAAAGAATGAATAGTGTACGGATCAACCAGGAAAACACCCAATACAATTACAAGAACAAGCAAAGCCCTCTCAATGATAACCTTAAATATAAATGGACTTAACTCTTCCATTAAAAGACATAGATTAGTAAACTGAACTTAAACATAAGATCCAAAAGTTTTTTGCAAGAAACACATCATCTTGGCAAGGGCACTCACAGACCGAAAGTAAAAGAATGGAAACTGATTACCACTAAAGTGGAAGCCAAAAAAAGGAGGACTAGTCATCCTTATATCAGACAAGATAAACTTCAAATTAAAACTAGTCTGAAGAGACAAAAAAGGTCACTACATATTAATAAAGGGAATAATCAATAAGATATAACAATTGAAAATACATATGCCCTGAATATCAGTGCACCTAACTTAAAATAAAAAACACTATTGGAATTAAAGGGACAGATACGTCCAGATACAATAACAGTGGTTGACTTTAATACCCCACTCTCATCAACAGATAGAATATCCAGACAAAAAATCAACAAAGAAAACCTAGAGGTGATCATATAGGCTTAGTAGACATGTACAGAATATTCCACCCCAAAGCTACAGAATACACATTCTTCTCAGCAGACCATGGAACTTTCTGTAAAATATATCACATTTAGGCCATAAGTCAAGGCTCAACAAATGCAGAAACATCTAAATAATTTCATCCATCTTATCAGACTATAATGAGATAAAACTAGAGATGAACAGCAAGAGAAATCACAAAAACTGTACAGCTATGTGGAGAATGAACAATACACTTTTAAATGATCAATGAGTACTTGAATAAATCATAGAAGAAATTAAAAATTCTTAGGAAAAATATGAGAGTGCAAACACCCTACCATAACCTTTGCAATACAACAAAGGCAGTTCTGAGAAGGAAGTTTATTGCTATGAGTGACCATATTAAAAAATCAGAGTGTGCTCAAATAAACAACTTAATGATGCACCTCAAGTTCTTAGAAAAGGAAGAACAAACAAAACCCAAAACAAATAGATGGAAAGAAATAATAAACGTCAGAGCAGGTGCTCTGGCATTCCCATTATTTGCCGTGTTATCCATAACTTGTTATGATTTGATTCACACAGTCAAGTGCATTTACATAATCAATAAAACAGACATTTTCCTGGTATTCTCTGATTTCAGCTAATATCCACCTGGTATCAGGTAATAATGCCCCAAGCTCCATGCCCTCTTCTGAATCCTGCTTAATTTTCTGGCCACTCCCTGCCTATATATTACTGCAGTAGCTTTTGAAGGATCCTTTGTAAAATTTTGCTTGGGTGTGATATCAATGACATAGTTCAACAGTTTCCACACTTGGTTGGATCTTTCTTCTTGAGAATAGGCAAAAATATAGATCTCTTCCAGTCCGTTGGCTGGGTAGCTGTTTTCTAAATCTCTTGACATAAACATGTTAGCACCTCCAGTGCTGCATCTGTTTGTTGAAACATCTCTATTGGTATTCCATCAATTCTTGGAACTTTGTGTCTTCACCAATTCCTTCAAGGCAGCTGTCAATTCATCCTTAAATACCATTTGTTCCTGATCACATGCCATTACTGAAATAGTTGGTCATCCATCAATCCTTTCTGAACAATGACTCTCTGTATTCCTTCCATCTTCTTTCATTGTTTCTTGTGTTGTTTAATGTATTTTCCTATATAAGCTTTCACTATTGCCACTGGAAGCTTAAATTTTTTCTTCTATTCCTTATGCTTGAGAAAAACAGAGCATGTTCTTCCTTCTTGGTTTTCTGTCTCCAGCTCTTTGCACATGTCATTAAAATATTTGATTTTGTCTGCTAAGCTGCCCTTTGAAATCTTTTGTTTAGTTCCTTAACTTCATCATGTCTTCCTTTTACTTTAGCTGTTCAACATTCAAGTGCAAGTTTCAGAGTCTCTTTTGACATGTAATTTGGTCTTTTCTTTATTCCCTATCTTTTTAATAACCTTTTTCTTTCCTCATGAATGAAATCTTAGATGTCATGCCACAATTCGTCTGGTTTTCTATCATTAGTGTCTAATGCATTAAACCTGTTCTTGAGATGGTCTCTGAACTCAGATGGGATATACTCAAGGTCATACCTTGGCTCTCATACACTATTCTAATTTTCTTTAGCTTCAGTTTGAGCCTGCATATGAGCAGTTGATGACCTCATCCACAATCAGCACCTGGTCTTGTTCTGACTTTTGATATTGGGTTTTTCCATCATTTATTCCAGAGATGTAGTCAGTTTGGTTCCTATATGTTCTAGCTGGTGAAGTCCATGTGTATAGTTGCCATTTATTTTGGTGAAAAAAAATGTATTTGCAATGAAAAGGTCATTGGTCTGACAAAAATTCTATCATGTGATCTCCAGCATCTTTTCTGTCCCCAAGGCCATATTTTCTGACTACTGAGCCTTTTTTGTTTCCAACTTTTGCACTCCAGTTATCAATAATTATCAATACATCCTGCTTGTATATTTGGTCTATTGCAGATTACAGAAGCAAGTAAGAATCTTCACTATCTTCATTTGTGGCCTTAGTGGTGAGTAAGTAAATTTGAATAATAGTCACATTAACTGGCCTTCCTTGTAGGTGTGTATATATTGTTCTATCACTTACAGCATTATACTTCAGGATAGATCTTGAGATTTCTTTTTTGATGATGAATGCAACCGCATTTCTCTTTAATTTGACATTCCCAGCATAGAAGATCATGTGACTATCTGATTCAAAATGGCCCATGCCAGTCCATTGTAGCTCACTGTTGCCGAGATGTCAATGTTCGTGTGCTCCATTTCCCTCTGATGATTTCTAATTTCCTAGATTCATACTACATACATTCCATGTTCTAATTATTAATGGATGCTTACAGTTGTTCCTCCTCATTTTGAGTCATGCCACATCAGCAAATGGAGGTCCCTGGGGCTTATACTCTTTTTTTGTCCTTAAGGTAACTCTAGTTTGAGGAGGACATTATTCCACAGTAGTCTTTTAAGAGCCTTCCAACCTGGGGGGATCATTTTATGGCACTATCTCTGACAGTGTTTCTCTGCTATTCATTGGGTTTTCAATGATTAATTATTTTGGGAGTGGCCTGCCAAGTCCTACTCCCTAGTCTGTCTTAGTCTGGAAGCTCAGCTGAAACCTGTCCACCATGAGTGACCCTGCTGGTATCTGTAATAGTGGTAGCATAGCTTTTAGCCTCATAGCAATACCCAAGCCCCCACAGTATGACAAACTGACATACATGTGGGGGATCAGCAAAGTAGAAGTATATATAATCAACATACATAAATCAGCGGGTTTTCTGTATACCAATAATAATCAGGCAGCGACAGAAACCAGGAAAACAATCCCATTCATAATAGCTTTAAAACAAATAAAATACCAGAGAATAAACCTAATCAAGAAGGTAAAAGGCCTCTACAACAAAAACCTTAAGTCACTAAAGAAAGAAACTGAAAAGGACAGTAGAAGGTAGAAAGACTTTCCATGCTCATGGATTGAAAGAATTAATATTATGAAAATGGCTATATTACCAAAAGCAATCTACTGATTTAATGCCATCCTCATCAAAATCCCAATGTCATTCCTTACAGAAATAGAGAAAACAATCTTAAAATTCATGTGGAAGCATAAAAGACTCCACTAAAGCAAACCTGAGCAGAAAAAGCAATGCAGAGGACATTGCAATTCTTGATTCAAATTATAGTAACAGTAACTACATGGTGCTGTCACCAAAACAGACATATAGATGAGTGGAACAGAAGAGAGGATCCAAAAATAAGCCCATGCAGCTGTAGCCACCTGATATTCAACAAAGGTGCCAAAAATATACATTGGGTAAAAGACACCTTGAATATTCATAGAACTGAATACCCTCAGTAGAAAACTGAAACTAGATCCCTCTTATCTTGTAATAATATAAGTTCAAAATGGATCAAAGACCTTAATATAAAACCTGAACGTTTGAAACTGCCAGAAGAAAACATAGGCAAAACACTTTAAGATATCAGCATAGGCAAGGATTTTCTGAATAGGTACCTAATAGCTCGGAAGATAATAGCAATAATTGACAAGTGGGGTTGCATTAAATTAAAAAGCAAAAAAGCCCCCTTTAATAATGAGTCCAGGGCAACAGCTATAAATAGGTTTTGGCTCAAGCAAAGCAGAACACGTGCTCGCTGTATTCAAGCCCCTTAGCCATTTTCTTTCAACTGCTTTCTTCCTTCTCAAGTATCCCGAGCTTTCCTTTTGAAAACAATTACCACTTACTCCTTTGGATGTATACTTGGCTGAGATGAGCATGTTATAGAATGTGTTCATTACAGTCCCTTCTTTCTCACTAGACCCCAAATCCACCACATCATCACAGTGAATTTTAGGAATTGTTCTATTAATAATCTCAGGCATATCAAGTGGGCTATGTTATCAGAGGCAGGCAAACACATACATGTCTCAGCAATCCAGTAGCTAAAGGAAGAATCTAAGATGATACCTGTGATTGGGGAAGATGGTCTGACTTTTTGAAGGTGGATACTTAAGGTAGTTCCAGAAGCTCAGAATGACGTCTTTGTAACAGAAAAGGATGGGGAGCTTGAGCCACCTGAAGACCTCTCTTTCAGCTTATGACGCTACACAGTTGTTTTCAATTTTGTTGTTGTTGTTTTTGTTTTTGTTTTTTAACCAAAACACTGGAAAGGATGCACCCTCTACCCAGACAAGGAGACACAGTGGGAACTCGCGGTAGAAGGCATAGTTCTTGACATGGGATGCTATGGACATCAAGCTCCTCCCACAGGGAGGCAGCCTGTCTGCTCCACAGAACTTCAAGCCCTGTCATTTTCATCAAGGCTGGATATGGGCTGCATCAATCAATGTCTGCCTCACTTCCTTCCACACCCACGTGCAAGCCTGGCTGGTGGGGATGACCCTGTGCTCTTCCTGTGGTTGGTACAAAGGCGCTCTTTTGCGTGTGTGGCTGGAGGCTGAAGTGGGTGATGTAAATAAAGGCTGTGTCTGTGGAACAGAGAGTCGGAAGGCTGACAGGGATTCTCCTCTAAAAATAAGTTTTATGTGGGGCAAGGTAGGGCCTCTTGCTAGAAGCCAGTATCCTCACCCTAATAAAATCCTCCACAGAGACCCACATAAAGGCAGCCAAGGTCACCCAGGGTGGGCAGAGGAAATAAACAGCTTGAAATACAAAGCTGACTGTCAGAGGCTGTGTCCCTCATTGTTTGGTATAAATAGAAATTCTTATTTACTCACACGTAATGAGAATCTCTCATGTGGCAGGCACACGGATTTGTTAGCAGACCAAGGGTCTGGAAAAGAAAGAGATGGGAGAGAGAGTTGATTTAATGAGGATTGCAGGAGATCTACACAGTGTGAGAAAATGGAGTAATTACGTAGAAGAGCCATGAAAGAAAAAACACGCTGATTATGAAATCCGAAGAGGAAGAAGAGAGGAAGAGTGGACAAAAAATAGTCAGGTTGAAAGAAAATTTGGAAGTAAAACCAAATCAGATGAAGGGAATGAATTCACATAAATAATTTAGGCTGAATGGGAAAATACTGGAATGTTTCCCTTTATGTGGAAACTTGTTAGGTGCCATCGAATTGGTATCCGACTTATAGTGACTATACATACAACAGGTGAAACACTATTGTCAGTGCTTCTTTGTTATGTATAGAGTTTTCAATGGCAGATTGATTTTTGGGAGTGGGTTGCCAGGTCCATCTCCCAAGTCTACAGCACCTGGTGTTCCCAGGGGGTCTCCCATCCAAGTACTAAACAGGCCCGACCCTGCTTAGCTTCTGATGGGATTGGGCATCACAGGGCTATGGCTGCAGATTGTGGAAATGAGTGTACATTTTCTAAAATTGTTGGATCACTGAAATTTGTCACATAGCACTGAATATAGTCAGAACTTCCAAATTCTGTTTAGGATTTTCTAAGCAAGAGCTCTGAAAAACCTAGCCTAATAATTTTCAAGTGAAACTAGCTACCCTGATACTTCCTTACCCCGAAACTACCCCTTCCTTCTTCTCTGGGAGCTCGTCTCTGAGGGCACACGGATCTTCTACCTGTCCTGCTTATTCTCTCTCTTCATTCCTGTCCATTCTATACCGTAGTCTTCTTAATGTTCAACCTTAAGTTAATCCTACAGTGTCTGGTTCAAAAATCTGCAAGGATATCTCCAGTTTCTAAGAGTTATATTCAAATCACTCATTATTTTCCTCCCACCCAGAGCATTGAACCCAATATACTTCCAGAAAATGTCTTTTTTTTTCAATTTCTGATCATGTGTAATTTTCAAACAAAGCCAATAGTATATATGAAAGTATTATTATATTTTTATTTGCATTTTATGCAGAAGGACCCTGAGGCAGACCTGAGAAATCTGCACACCTAGTCAGGGGAGAAAGAGCCATGAATGCCAAGCTCTGACTTTGGTGTTTCCAGCGTTCCCATAGAAGCCAGCTCCTTCCTGGTGTTGGACTACTGCAGCAAGCCCAGAGTTCTTACCACGACTGAGATGCACAGTCCCATGCATGACATGCAGGGCTTTTCCCATTGATTCTGTGTAGGAAGATGGACCTCATTGCAGAACGACTCCATTGCACACCAGTCCCAGCCAGGGATGGCAAGAACATAGCTGAATTTCAAGGCACCCCAGTCACAATGGAAAACAAGTAGACCTGATTGGCATGGTGAACATGTTTCATAGAGAAAGGAATAAATGCAAACCTAAAACCTGTAGAACCATATATGGGCAGCAAAGAGTTAACTCAGCAGACTTGAAGGGTTCATATTCTATATTCTAAAGACAGCACTGGCTTTTCCTTTTTCCTTGAAGATAACCCCAAATCCCATGGGAGTTCATGCCTGATAAGAATCTCTGCATACTTGGGGACTTGAGCCACCCAAGAGAGCTTAGAGTAACAATGTGATTTATGGCAGGGGCCGTGGGCCACATTCTATCAGGTTGACCTCTGCTGGAATTACAGACTGTGAAATTGAGGTCAGTCTCACAGTGTGTGACCCACTCCCATTGCAACTCTGGAATCCAAGTCTCAGGTGAGCATACTCTAATTTTTTTCCTTTATTAGTAAATGATGGTGGGTACAGAGTAATGCAGCATTGGCTTTTTTCATTATGCATCCTATACATCACTTCTGGCAACACCTTCATTGACCCACAAAGATTATGGAGCCTTATGGCTAGTTTGTAGTTAAACTCTGATACCTATTTGGGTTATCTTCCCCTATCTTCCCAACATACTCTATTATACCACACATCGTTACTGGAAGAAGTTAGTGTTGTCTGGACATCCCCACTGGAAGAGTAGAACTGGGAGCTGCTTCTTCCTGGTCTCTCTGGACTCTGCCTAATGCATCTTCTGGCTTTGCTGATTGTAATCTGTCTCCTCTTTCTTCAGTAAACCATAACCCAGAGTGTAATAGCTTTTCTGAGTTATGAGAATCCCCTGGTAAATTACTGCACCCAAGAGTGGTCTTGAGTACCCAATTTCAGCAAAATATATCTTAATAGCTTATTTAAAATTAAAGAGAATTTTAAAAGAGCATTCAAATTATCTAAAGTATAATAAATCAATCTGTGAAATAAGTACAGTAAGTAGAATTTATACTGATACTTTACAGTTTGCAACTATAATAAGGATCTGTGGATCCTTCCAAAACTCTATGAAGTGAGCATGATCCTCATTTTAGATGAGCAACTATATTATTTATTACTGTGTAAAAATTATGTTTAAAATTATTAAACTAAAACAATAAACAAGTCAGTATTTTCTTATAATTTCTGAAAGTCAGGAATCTCCAAGTAGCATAGCAGGGTGGTCTTAGCTGCAGGTTTCTCCTGAGGTCCATGTAGGTGGGGTCACCTCACCGTGGGAAGCCTTCACTGGCATCCACGGCTTTGCCTCAAGAAGACCCTCTGCAATGGCGGTAGGTTGGGTACCTTAGTTCCTCTCTGTGTGTTGCCTGAAGTCTCAGTTTCTCGCACTCCAGCCCTCTGCACAGGGCTGCTCTGGTGTCCACACATAAGGGCAGCTGGCTTCCCTAGGTGAGTAACTGGGAGACAGAGAGAAGGACTGAGTGCTTCAGTCACTCTGGCCTCTCATCGCCTAGACCTGTTTTTCATCTGCTCTGTGGGACCTGTTGATTTCTTCTCCTTTCACTTTCCTTGCTTGGAGTCTAATAGACAAATTCTTCTCTCGTATACCTATTACAAAACTGTAAAAAACTTGATAGGTGTTTTTTCTTAATTTCTTGTTTTTCCATGAAAAAATTTTCATTTTTCCAGTAGTAATATTTACCTAAGACAAAACTTTTGCCCTGTTTCATTGCTTCTGTGCCCTTTTGCTTACACACCAACTTTTCATTCAGTGGCAATTAAACTAAACCAGACACAGGAACAGTGTAAATAGTTGTGAGTTAATAGAAGTGATGACAAATAAGAACCTTGATGACCAAGTTGTACACACCCACCCAGGGAGGCGTTGTAGTAAGACACTATTGATTTTGTGATGAATGTTGATTTCAACTTTGTTAAAAAATGAAAATCTCTCTTGGGGCCAATTGAATTCTATTGTTGTCCAAGTTGCACTGTAACCACAGTTGTCTGGGACACAACCTGATTAATTACAAGGTGCAAGTTGATCTAGATAGAATCAAGTCAGGCTTTTTTCACCTCACTCATCATGCCCTAAAGGAAATTTTATGTGAAATTATGCTGGAATCTCTCAAGAATAAGTAAGAAATCAACTTAAGATACAAATGGTCCCCAAAGCTGCAATTTTTCAACTTTATGATGGCATGAAGGTAATTTGTGCATTTGGTAGAAATCCTATCTCAAATTTTGAGTTTGGATCTCTTCCCAGGCTAACAATAGGTCGCTCAATTCTCCCAGTCAGCCACATGCTCAGGAGGGTGAGAGAACAGGCTCTGCAGTGTGCTGTGTTGTTAAGCTGCGATATCCAGTAGGTTGTTGTTGTTAGGCGCCCTCAAGTTGGGTCTAACTCATAGTGACCCTCACTGGGTTTACAATGGTTGATTGTTTTGGGATTGTTTTGGGAGTGGATTGCCAGGTCCTTCTCCCACTTTTTCGGTGCTGGGGATTGAACCTGGGTCCTCAGAAATTGCAGAATAGTGCCCTACCAATTGAGCTAAATCCCAGCCTGTCCAGTAGGCAGGTGGTGGTTGTTATTAGGTGCCCTCGAGGTGAGTCAAACTCATAACAACGCCCATAGGGTTTTCAATGGCTGATTGTTTTGGTTTTGCCTAGGGAGTGGACTGCCACATCCTTCTCCCCAGTAGGTAGGTTAGGTGGATTAAATGCATCTTGACTGAACAGCATTTCAACTCATTTGAGTTATCAGGATGTAACCACATCGTAAGGTCAGCAGCCTCTGTACTAAGCCCAATGCCAAGAAAAGAGTTAGTCATCCACCAAAGCAGCTTGTATCCACATGAGGTGGATCTTCACAGACAGCCTGACAAGTCCTAGTTAGGTAAAGGGAAAAACAGACAGTTATTTTTGCAGAGCATTGGGCTGTGAATCTCCTGTAAACTCTAGGATGAAGATCAGGCATGGTCTCTAGGAACTCACAGAGTAAGATGGGATGAAAAGCAGGTGCCGTGTGTGATTACTTCACCCTGATGAAGTCACAACAGCTAGGGGGCATCTTCCATTTATTCTACGAGCAGTTGTTGGCTATTTAGCAGCATAACGTTTTAGATACAATGTGTATGAGTTTTCTATTTGTAGTCATAACTAATAATAAAACTAAGTGGCTTAAAAGAACAGATATTTATTTGGTAATCTTGCAATTCTGGAAGTCAGAAGTCTAGCACAGATCTCACTGAACTAAAACCAAGGTGTCAGTCAGTAGAGCTTGGTTCCTTGCTAGTGCCTCTCAGGGAGAATTGATTTCCTTGTCTTTCCTGCTCCTAGTGGTCACCCACGTTCCTTGGCTCATAGCATCCTTTCTCCATCATCTAAGCCAGCAATGTTGCACCATCTCTGCCTCTGAAGTCCTACCTCCTTCTTACCTTCCCTTCTGCCTTCCTCTTCCATGTTGAGAACACCTGGATTACACTCGACACACTGATACAATTCAGGACCTGCTTTAAAGTCAGCTGATATGACCTTCATTCCATCTGCAACCTTAATTCCCTTTTGCTTTGAAAGCTAATCTATTCACAGATTCAAGGACTAAAATATGGACATCTACATGAGAAAGTACATTATTCAGCCTCACTACCTTTGATTTTATTTATAAAATGATTACAGATATTTCTAATTTCTCTTGGCGTACTAGAGATTTTAGGCTCATTTATTATACAAAGTGTATTTTTAGTACTCACAACTCATTTGATAAAGGACCAGACTGAGTTTTAAAATAGATATTACAGTTCCTTTCATGTAGTTGACATTCTGGGGCAAATAATATGACCTCTGAATCATCATTTCCTTTTCTGGCATGTGGATAATTGTACATTTCCTACCGTGTCATGGAGTTACTGTGTAAAGGTGATGAGATGAACAAATATATATTAAAATCTTACATTATGCCTCCTACATAACTATAGGACAATACATCTGTGAGTGATAATGTTGATTTTCGAATTATGGTGCTGGAGACAAGTATTGTATATACTATGGACTGTCAAAAAAAACCAACAGATCTGTCCTAGAAGTGCAACTAGAGCACTCCTTGGAAGCAAGGATGGCTAGACTTCATCTTATGTATTTTGGACATGTAGTCAGGAGGGACCAATCCCTGGAGAAGGACATCATGTTTGGGAGGATGGCAGGTCAACAAAAAAAAAGGAAAACCGACTACTAGATGAATTGACACAGTGTCTGCAACAATGGGCTTAAATATAAATAAGATCATGTGCCTGGCACAGAATTAGGGAGTGTTTCATTCTGCTCTATATAGGGTCATTATGAGTCAGACCTGACTGGAGTGTACCTAACAATAATGTTGATGAAAATTAAAATGTTCCAAGTTGACTACCCATTTTTTATTTTGGCGTTTCAAGGTACTAAATATTATAGGAATTAAAGGTCCATGTCTGCAGCCATAGCACTCTGTCATCGGCCTCGTTAGTCCCAGATGGGAGACGACTTGGGAATACTAGGTGCTGCAGGCTAAGAAGAAGGACCTGGCAACCCACTCCCAAAAAGATTGTTGTTGTTGTTAGGTGCCGTCGAGTCGGTATCCAACTCACAGCGACCCTCATAGGGTTTTCAATGGCTGAGTGCTTCGGGATTGCCTTGGGAGTGGATTGCCAGGTCCTTCTCCCATTTTTGCGGTGCTGGGAATTGAACTCGGGACCTCAGAGACTGCAGCGCAGTGCTCTACCCACTGAGCTAAATCCCAGCCCCCAAAAAGATTGTTGTTGTTGCTAGGTGCCGTCGAGTCGGCATCCGACTCATAGCGACCCTCATAGGGTTTTCAATGGCTGACTGTTTCGGGATTGCCTTGGGAGTGGATTGCCAGGTCCTTCTCCCATTTTTGTGGTGCTGGGAATTGAACTCGGGACCTCAGAGACTGCAGCGCAGTGCTCTACCCACTGAGCTAAATCCCAGCCCTCAAAAAAGATTAGTCATTGAAAAACCTATGAATAACAGAGAAGCACTGACATAGTGCCAGACATGGCACAGTGTTGGGGAGTGCAGCACCTAACAACAACAACAAAGGCCCATAGGAAAATACTTCCTACATTTTCAAAGAACATTTTCAAAGAACATTTCAAAGAACAAACTACTTTATAAGCACAGCATTTCCTCCATAATTAAAATGCTTTTTAAGGGTGCTAAAACTCCTGGAATTCCCAGGGTATCTCATCTTCATGGGATCTGATTTAAGATAGACTATCTGTTGTACGCCTACAGCCATAGCCCTGTGGCATTCGATCCCATCAGATCTTGGAAGCTAAGCAGGGTTGGGCCTGGTTAATTCTTGGATGGGAGACTGCCTGGGAGCACCAGGTGCTGTAGGCTTGGGAGAAGAACCTGGCAACCCATTCCCAAAAATCAATCTGCCATTGAAAACCCTATGAACAGCAGAGAAGCACTGACAATAGTGTTTTGCCTGTTGTGCTTAGGGTGGCTATGAGTCGGTTACCGACTCAAAGGCACCTAACAACAACAACAACATCTGGTGTACAGATGTAAATTGTGTGATAGTTCTGACTGGCTCCATATCCCACTTTCTGCAGGTGGGAGTTTTTTTTGTTTTTGTTTTCCTACTTACACGTGTATCAAGGAAGGAAACTGTTGCTTGTTTAAGTGCGGGGATGCACACAATGCACACAGGTGAGCCAGGGCTCACCGTCCTCCATTTAACGGCACACTTTCATTTTCAATTTAGTTGTTTAATTGAGCATCCAAATTTAGCAGTGCATTTGTATGTGCAATTAATTATAATTTAAAAGCCCTCTGCAATAATGGTTTCTTTTCCATTGTCTACAAATGTAATTACTGAACGATGGATTAAGTTTGGAAATCATTTGGGAGGTTATTTTTTTATCCTCTGAGCCCAGTGCCGGAAGTGTCAACTGCATAATTAGAAGTATAAGACTGAAAAGGAAGAGATTTCCAGAGGCCGGGCTGTTGGAGAGGGCCAGAATTGCTAATTTGAGTAGATGGTAATATTTTTCTTGCTTACTGGAATTAATTCAAATTATAGTCACCATATGATTTCACTCCGGCAGAAGAGAGATAAGCCTTGGATGTGCAAAACTACATTTTGAAGGAGAAAACTCACATTTTAAGGGAAGTTTTAAGAGGTGGCAATAATCTTATAATTTTTCATAAGTCACAAAATTAATATGTAGCTCAGCTTAGAAGCACTTGTGTGGTTTTCTTGATTAAAGAATATGACCTTAAAAATTGAGGTGAAATTTAAATTAGTAACCAGTAACAACCACAAACATACTGAAAACAGTTATTGGAGAGAGTATAAAAATTTTGAATAAATTTACTATGGCTTTTTCATGGGTTGGAAATTGAAAAGACTCTCCTTTTGTTTTCTGAGGAAAAGCATTAAACATTTTGCTAACCTGGGATTTCTATAAATTTAATGCCTATAGATTTGCTGCTAAAGAAGGAAATTTAAGGCCCAAATTTCCCAGACACTGAGTTCTTCTATCCCTGCCCACAGGAGCATGAAGACTGTGAAGCCCAGAGGGACACTTGCTTCAGTGTATTTCCGCAGGCCTGCCTAGCGGGGCTGACTTTATTGGGAGCTGCTGGAGGCAAGGAGCCATAAGAAACTGAGGAGCACTTCAGACGGGAAGTGAAGAACATTCCAGAAGATGGCATGAAAGAAAAAAAAAGTTCTTTAATCATAATTTAGTAAAGTTTTAATTGTCTAAAATTAATCATTTTAAGGAAACTAAATTTATTTAAAAATTTTAAATGATGTATTAAATTGTTATTATTAACTTGCACATTAAATACTAAACAAAGGACAGCCAGGTATGGTGGAGCATGCCTGCAAATCCCAGCACTCGTGAGGTAGAGGCAGGAGGATCGTGAGTTCAAGGCCACCCTGGGCTACATACATGGCAAGGCCTTGCCTCAAAAACAACAGCAAGCAAAAAATTAAACAAAAGCCCAATAAATTGCTTAAAATGAATTGTTTTAATTTTTTGAAAATAAAAAGGTACAGTTTCTTAAAGAATGAAAACCAAACAGAAGCAGAGTAGTCTAAAATGATAAGTGAAAGTCTCTCTCCGATCAGACTTCCTGGCTCTTGTCCCCAGAGGTCACCACTGTTAACACCCTCCTGTATTCATGTGTACGCGCACACACACACACACACACACACACACACGCACGTATACACACTTCAGCTTTGTGTGCTGAGGTTTATGTCAATTGGTAGAGTGCTATTCTGTGCTCTGTAAAGCCCAGGGTTCAATCCTCAGCACCCTAAAAAATGGGAGTCAAGGATTGTTTCTGTCTGTTGTACACAGGGTCACTATGAGTTGGACCCAACTTAACCTAAAAACAACATATTTAACTTAGACTTTTATACAAATTCTTGAGTCATAAGAGGGCCAGTCTATGTTCTGCTCCATGTTTTTGTTTTTCTTCTTAAAAGTAGCTAAAATAATTTAAATTTAAATAAAAATCTTCTTTCCTGAGACCTCAAATGATTTCTAAAAATTAATTTTTAAGTATAATGTCTAGTTTAATGTCAGAAATATTTTAGTTTTAAAACTATTGAAATAAAATAGTTTAAATTAAAACTACTAGGAGTTTAAACAAAGAATAAATCTTTTGAAACGGAACTGACGACTTGGTGATATATGTGCATTTTGAATTTGGACAGACATTAGCAAATGCACATTAAAATCTGGCAATATCTCTCACCACCAGTAGTGCTTGAGAAGGCTAACTTCCCCAGCATTTTTAGAAATCTGTTACCAATATTTTAAAATTTTTTCCAGCTCATGAAGAAAACACATTGTATCTTAGTTCATATTTTCATTACTTTTGAGGTTGAATACTTTTCACATGCCTATTTGGCAGTTTTGTTCTTTTGCTGTGGGCGGCTCACTTGCATTCTTTTTCATTTTTTTCCATGTCTTTTTAAACATCTTTTCCTATTGCTTTGTCAGTTCTGATCTTCTGGACCTAATCTGTTGTCCCTTCTGGATGCTATGTGTATTTCCTACTCAGCCCTGGTCCATTGTCTCTTTCTGAGGTCTGCCCTCTGCAGTACTGAAATATCTCTGGCTTTATTCTACTCATTGTACTTTAAAACTAATTGTAAGAGATTTTTTGAGAAGTGAGAAAAGACTTTATCTAAAGAGACTTTACTCATGAGTTACAAGGTGTCCAAAAGGTATTATTTGGTCAAGTATAATCTTAAAGCAAGTTCAAGACTCAGGTCTCCATTTTCCCCCAAAACATGACCACTGGCTTCATGTTGAGGTATTATTTGTTTTCTCTGAGCAACAATTTATTATGGAGAACATCTGCACTGAAATGTGTATTCCATCCCCTGTCTAGTGTAGACCCTGAGATTTGATGCTTCCTTTACTCCCTTATCTTTCATGGATCTGAAAACAAAGTTCAAATCATTCAGGAATGGCAAATCTTAATGCAATACGACTTCTGGGTTTGGTTTATTTTTCTAGAGTCAATGCTTTGTTTTCCCTTCCACTTTTTCTTAGTAATATTATGCTTGGTTGGCCATTATTTGATTTTTTTCAAGAGGATTCTTAAATAACATATTCAGCATTCTTAGTTGTAAGCAATATGAGGTTTGTCTGAATAACTTAGTCTTCGTTTAAAGTTACTGAAAGCATTCTGCTCTTATCTTTATTAATCCCAGCGGTTATGGTTTGAATATGAAATGTCCCCCACAGGGTTGGTAATGAGAACAACAGAGAAGGATAAAGGGGGAGAGGGTTGTGTCAATGTTAGCAATGCAACTTCACAAGTACATGTGAAAAACAGGGGGAACATAACCCAAATATGCATTCAAGTTTTACTACATATTAGTCAAAAGGCTGCATAAACATTGTAAGTTGGTCAAAGTGTAACCCAAAGTGATATAATAGTTGCATAATGGTAAAAGCCAATGCTGTACTACTCTATACCCCACCAACATTACCAATAAAGTGAAGGAAAAAAAGGAAATGTCCCCCACAGGCTCTTGTGTTGAAGCTTTGGTCACCAGTGGTGGCACTATTTTGGGAGGTTCTGGAGACTTTGATAGATGGGGGCCTAGCTGGAGAATGTAGGTCACATGCACATGGCTTTGAAGTTCATACCTGGTCCCAGAGCCCTTCCTCACTCTCTGCTTTCTGTCTACCATGAAATGAATACACTGTGCCACATGTTTCTGACACTGTAATGTTCTGCCCAAGTTTATGGGAACAACTTACCATGGACTGAAACTTCTGAAATCATAAGTCAAAAATAAAATTATCCTCCAAATTGTTCTCTTGGGTATTTTGGTCATAGCTATGGAAACTGTAACACAATACGCCATCCTTCTACCTGGGAAAGGTAGGGATTTTCTGCTCTTTTTCTGGATTTTTTAGGTAAAAATGAATCTGAGTCATTCTCAGTGTTGCATCATTTTTTTCTAGTTAACACATGTAGATGTATGACTCTTCCTCTACTGTCACTGTGGCTGTATCCACTAATCTTGATGTATAATTAATTTCAAGTAGTGATTAGTAACCATTATGCTTAACCTAAGTTTTTAAAAAGGGTGTTTAAGATATCATTGTTTTCATCTTAATGGCTTCCTCTATCTTATTCTTTATTATCTTATTTTGTATTATTAATTATAAATCACACTTAGAACAATTTTTTACTTGTTACTTGAAAAGACTGTATATATTAAAAGCTTTCTTTTCTCTGGGGTTGGATGTAAGTTTATATTTCCTATGTTAGCGTGTCTTACAGATATTCCTTGAGTGGTAATATACAGTAAGCTCCACCCTGAACTACAGGAGAGAAGAGTTCACAAAGTGGTACTATACCTGTCTTTGATATATTTAACACTCTAGTGGGGGAGAGAGCTAACAAATAAGTGTATTTTCAGTGATACTGTCTGTGATGAAAAATTAAGCATTGTGATGGGATAGTGACAGAGGTATTAGTACAAATAGACTAGCCAAGCCAAGTTTATTTCAAATCAGACACAGAAAATAGAATTGAACACAAAAACAGAGAAGGAGCCTGTGGAGATCTTGGTGAAGAATATTTCAGAAAGAAGCAATAGCAAGTTATTAGATATGACTGAGAAGTTATGCCACCCTAATCCTCTGTTTTTTACTTATGATCATAATTATTATTATAATTGTTATAATTATATTTTGGCTACTGTCCATTTCTCAGAGAGATATTCTAAATACTTTTTAAGATATCTACTATGATCAGAGTTTGTGAATTTTACATATTTTTTAAAGAAGAAATAAATTGAAGATCTGGATATGAAATATCTGTGGTAATATTCCACTACTCTTCAGAACATTTACCAATAAAGAAATTAAATAAATGACCTGGTGGAGCTGAACCCTGGTAATAATGCAATTCTCTTCAAAATCAAGCTCTTCAAATACTAGTTAAATCCCTGACCATGTACCAAAATGAAGTGTCAATCAATTGACAAGTCCAAGTATACAGTCTCCTGAAGATTCTTCTCACTTAAGAGAGAGGCAAAATGTGGACATCACACCCCCTTCACAACAGGGGATAAAGCCCCCAATAGTTACTAAGAAAAATAAATCTAGCTCATAGATCTTCAACATAAGAAGAGAACCAAAGACAGCCAGACCTATAAGGAAAAATGTCATAGAAGAGAAGACCAAGATTTGTAAAAAGCCTGAGCACAGCAAGAAAAAAGAAAGTTAACAGAGAGAGAGAGAGAGAGAGAGAGAGAGAGAGAGAGAGAGAGAATGAAAGGAAAAAGAAGAAAAAAAATGGACAAGGAAAAAGAATAAATAAGCCAAGCCAGGTGCAGTGGCACACGCCTTGTAATCCCAGCAGCTGGGGAGGCAAAGGCAGGAGGACCACAAATTCGAGACCAGAGGCAGTCTGCATATTTAGTGAGGCCCTGTCTCAAAAAAGGAAAAAAAAAATGGACTGAGGGTGCAGCTCAGTGGTCCAGCACTTGCAGAGCATGCAAGCGCGAGGCCCTGGGTTCAACCCCCAGTACCGCAAAAAAAAAAAAAAAAAAAAAAGAGAGAGAGAGAGAGAGAGACAGAGAGCCTTAAATAGTAGAGGAAAGTGAAGAGAACTTAAATATTCCAAATATTATCCTTGTATAAATCTGGAGACATTGTATAGTACATACAAGTTAAAAAATACAATTGATAAAATCCAAATGTTTAGCAGAATAGCTGGAAAATACCAGATCTCCCAGAAGGTCATCACAGACAGTTAGGACAATTAGTATGAAAAATAGCACTGCAGGGGACATACCTTGTTCACCAATATTCAACTAATGAACATTATAAAAGAAGAAACAGAAAAAATCAGAGGAAACAAATTTATTCAACAAAAAAGTAAGGAAATTTCCTTAAATGCATTGACTGAGCTACATTATAGGGGTTTTATATGCCAGGCTAAAGAATTTGAAATTACCTCTGCAGAATGGTAGACATTAGAATCTGGAGTCTACTGTTTATAATACCACATGTCAACATTGATCAATCTATTTACCTACCTCCCTTTCTATCTATCCATCCATCCATCCATCTGTATCTACCTATCATGACAACCAGTGGAAGTTTTTAAATATGAGAGTAATATAATTGATATTTCTTTCAGGAAAGTATTTCTTATCAACAATGTGGATTATTGTTGTTAGGTGCTGTGGAGTCATGTCCAATTCATAGAGATTCTCATAGGGTTTTCAATGGTTGATTGTTTCAGGATTGCCTCGGGAGTGGATTGCCATGTCCTTTTCCCATTTTTGCGTTGCTGGAATCGAACCTGGGACCTCAGAAACTTCAGAGCAGTGCTCTACCAACTGAGCTAAATCCCAGCCCCATGTGGATTATAGACAGGTTAAAAAACAGTTAAATAATTTAGGCAATTACATTTACAAATCCCATCACATATAATTTCTTTTTATAATTAGATGGGGCATAGTTGTTATTATTCACTTTTGACAGTTCTAATTCAGAGAAAGGTTGTATTTAGTTCAAAAATGTCACATCTGTAACTAAAGTTCAGGTTTTCTGGTTACAATCCAACAGTCTCTTTTCTGTTAATTTTTCTTTCTTTGCTCATTCATATGGCACAGTTTTGGCAGAAACATTGAGTCTGTAATTTGTATGTATTTATCTTCGATTAGTCTAAGAACATGTCAGAGAGTTGCTTGGTATTCAATGAACCTGTGTTCTCTCATTCTTGGGAACAAAACTATATGACATTTTCCAGATCCCTTGCTGTTTGATGTTGCAATGAGCTAACTTATAGCCAATGGAATTGGAGAGGAAATGGTATGAGCCTCTCCCAACCCAGGCACCCAGCACCTCTTGTGCTCTTTTTCCCTCTGCCATCTTGGCACAGCTGGGGAGGCACATGTAGGGGGTCAAGTGCAGAAGGTGGCTTAGCCATTGCAGGTGAAAGATAACTGACTGGGTCATAACTAGAAAGAGAGCCACTTGAAATCAGGCTACTCTTATGGATTTGACACAAGAAACTACTGTCTACGCTTAAGGGCAATAATAAGCAATATTATAATTATGTATTATAATTATAACTACACACTTATATACGCCTGCAGGTTTACCCCTCTGGTGTCCAATCCTGTCAGATCTCGAAAGCTAAGCAGGGTCAGGCCTGGTTAGTATTTGGATGGGAGATCGTCTGGGAACACCAGGTGCTGTAGGCTTGGGAGCAGGACCCAGCAACCCATTCCCAAAAAACAATCAACCATTGAAAAATGTTATAAATAGCAGAGAAGCACTGACAATAGTGTTTTGCCTGTTGTGCATAAGGTCGCTATGAGTCAGACACTGAGTCAATGGCACCTAACAACAACAAATACATACATACATATATATATATATATGTATATAAGCACAAATATATATATCATATATTTGTATATATATACATATATATACAAACATATAATATATGTATATAATATATATGTATATATACACACATATATGTATGTGTATGTGTGTATATATGTGTGTATATATGTATGTGTATATGTAAGTATGTGTGTGTATATATATATAAATATATATGACAGCTAACTAAAACAAAAGGAAATCTAGAATCCATATGCCAAGATATTTAATCTTTTCATTGTCAAAAAAATAAACAGGCCTAAAGGAAAGTAGGGGCTGGGATTTAGCTCAGTTGGTAGAGCGCTGCGCTGCAGTCTATGAGGTCCCAAGTTCAATTCCCAGCACCACAAAAATGGGAGAGGGACCTGGCAATCCACTCCCAAGGCAATCCCGAAAACAATCTGCCATTGTAAACCCTATGAGGGTTGCTATGAGTCGGATACCGACTTGACAGCACCTAACAACAACAACAACAAGGTAAAGTAGCTTAGTTTACGATGCTGGTTTTGTTTCCTTAAGTGTTATTCTGTGGGATGCATTACTCATTAGCAGCATGTCTTCAGGAATAGATATATCTTCAGGATAGATATAATTATAATACCTCCTTCACAGTACTATTTCAAGGTTGAAGAAAAAGGTCCTTATAGTAGTACTTCGTCCATAGTTGGTCCTCAGTGTTTGTTCCCTTCCTCCTACAGCTCTGCATGTTGGTATAAAGTCAGTCAAGACAAAAAGCATCATAGTAAATATATCTTCATTCTTGATGTCCTGGTGTGGTTTGATATGGAATCAATACCTCAAATGTTTTCCAAGCCTATATTGAGTCACAAATACATCTCTGTTAGTTTCTCTATTAGTTCACTGTAGCTTGCTGTCTTGTCTAAATTAAAACTAATTTTCTAAGACAAATGAAGTGTAATCTAAATTGAGAAAAATCCTTACCTTACTATAGTATATTTCATTTGGGTCTTCTTTCATTTCCTATTTACTCTGCAAGAGCCTCAGAGAATACAGCCAAATTGGAATCTTAATTGTAAATAGCCATTTGAAATTGCTTAATCAATGCTGACTTTCAACTGGATGCATACACAAACTTTATTATCACAACTACTTTCTAAAAGAGTTCCTAAGTATATATGTCTCAGTATATCCTATGTTTTTCTTTTTGAGTTCTCTAGATAATGCCAAATAAAATGATTAGAAGTAGATCTAAGTACCTTAAATATATAGTCACATTTTCTTATGAAGAGTAGAGAATGCATTTCTAACAAAGTATTTCCTCCTAATACGTCCCAGCTCTTTACAGTCTCTTGAAAGCTTCATATAGCCCTGAAGTGAGGGCTTTAGGGGTGAAAATGTGCCAATGTTATAATGCCATGATTTTGTTGTGGTGATAGTTGTGAGGTGCCATCGAGTGGGGTCCAACTCATAGTGACCTTCATAGGATTTTCCATGTTTCAAGATTGCTTCAGGAGTAAGTGGCCACATCCTTCTCCTATTTTGCAGTACTGGGGATCCAACCTGGTTCCTCAGAAAGTACAGAGCGGCACTCTACCAACTGAGCTAAATCTCAGCCCATATCATGATTTTAGATAATCGTATGTCATTTTAAAATGTTCAAAGTTTTATAACAAAAGGATCTAGAAAATTTTCTAAGCAAGTGAGAGTGGAGAAAATACTTGTGTAGCCAGCGAATGAGCTATGTTTCACTAATTTTGTCACTTCAGAAGGAAGCTGCCTGCTGGTCAGAGGTTGAACAAACTGCCTTAGTGGAGTTAGGTCCCCTCTGCATGTTGACTTAAGTAAGAAGAATACTGTGTTTGTTCCACTTGGTCATGTTTTCCTTTATAAAAAGAAAGCCTTCGATGGAATACTGTTTAAATTAGGCCTGATATGATTGCTAGGATGCAATGATTTATAACTAGGAATCTTCTTTACTTATGTTCCTGGGCTTGAGGAAAACACACTCCCTAAATCTTTTAGTGTGTAATCAAAATCTTTCCAAAACACACACATTTTAGACTTTTCTTTGACACTTCAGAACAGTGTCAGAATCAAATTCCTTTCGGTAGCCTTATCTTTTTTCAACAAGTTACCTTTGTCAGTGACACGAATAAACTATTCTGCAAGTAATTATTTCAGAACTCTATAAATGTCTCATCTGAAGGTTCAAATGTGGAGTATGCCCCCCAAAGGGCCCTGTGCAAGAGCTTGTTCCTCACGGTAAGGAATTGGGTAGGGAAATGTAAGAGGTGGGGCCCACTGAGAGTCTTTAGGTCATTGGGGGGACAGCCCAAAGGGCATCTTGGGGCCTCCATTACTCAGTGTTTCTCTGCTTCTTGGGCTGTGATGTGCCCCTTTACTCTGGCATGCACCCCCTGCATTGCCACCTGCTGTTATCAGAGGCCAAACCAACAGGCTGCCATCTTGGGTCTGAGCCTCCAAAGTGTGAGTCAAATAATATCTCTTCTTTTAATTGCCTCAGGTGCTGTAGTGATGTGGAGCTAACAGAGAAGATTCAAGTCTTCATTCAGTTGGTCAATGTCAGAGAGCAGCTAAAGAGAAGCCATTTCCAGACTGAAAGGAAGTTGAAGTTTTAGAAGGTGAGCAGACTTTTGACCAGGTAGCAGTTTGCACCATTTTGTGGTTGTTATAGTTCTTGTGTGGACTTTTTGTTTTTGTTTGTTTGTTTGATACTGTGATGTTGAACTCTAGGCTGTGCATATGCTCGGCAAATGCTCTATCACTGAGCTACACCGGCAGCCCCTCTTTGATTTTGAAACAGGATCTAAATTGCACAAACTGCCTCTGGCCTTGAACTCATGATCCTCCCACCTCTGTCTCTGGAGTAGCTGGGATTATAGGTGTGCACTGCCATGCCTGGCTCAGTTTTGACCTTTAATTGCTACTTCAATTGGAGGTTTCTGGGATTTGTGTCTCTTGCTCAGAATTATTAGTGTAATTCTATGCTTTATATCGGGCTGGGATTTAGCTCAGTGGGTAGAGCGCTGCGCTGCAGTCTCTGAGGCCCCAAGTTCAATTCCCAGCACTACAAAAATGGGAGAAGGGCCTGGCAATACACTCCCAAGGCAATCCTGAAGCACTCAGCCATTGAAAACCCTATAAGGGTCGCTATGAGTCAGATACCGACTCTATGGCACCTAACAACAACAACAACATGCTTTATATCCATCATAACCCTAGTTTCTAGACACAATGTTTTCCAAGACTTGTAGTTTGTTGGTGAAGCAGAGGCAGGGTATGTGAAGGTAGGCAAAAAAAAGAAAAGAGAGTCAGAAAGAAAAGATGAGAGAGAGAGAGAGAGAGAGAGAGAGAGAGAGAGAGAGGAGGAGGAAGGAAGCAAAGAAGGAGGGAAAAAGAAAAGAAAAGAACAAAAGAAAAGAAAAAAGAAAACAGAATGTGAAAAGAAAAAAAGGAAAGGAAACAAGGGAAATTTTGGGGACTATCTGTATTTTAGTCCTTTTAGTCCTTTTCAATAGTATAGAAAAGATACATTCCATATTCCATACACATTTTCGTCTATACTTTCTCTTTTTTGATCCACAGCAATATGACAAAGATCATTACCATGTGCCATGTTCACACTTTTATCATATGAAAAACCATGATTACTTTTGATTTATAACACAATTACTTATTTTATCCCTCCTATAAACAAACCACCTTTGTGTTCATTTCTGTGGTCTTTTTTCTCTCTTCTGCTTCAAGGTATTGTAAAGAATGCCTACTGTACTTATCTGTATACACATGCAGCTTCTCTCTTAACAACATTACTGCTGTCTTGAAACTTTCAAAATCTCGTTTTGAGCTTAAGCAAGAAGATTTGTTTAATGATTTGGAATTATAAAATCTTGGTGATATTAAAGCATGGTTTTAAAATATGCGTTTAAGTAAGACATGCATTTTTAAAACAAAACATTAGATTCCTTATGCATAGTAATGATCATAAACTCTACACTAGTTGTATCTTGAGTGTTCGTACTGAGTCAGTAGTAATCCTTGAAAGCTTTCGTCAATGGTTGGACTATCCACATTTCATCTTTTTATAACCTATCATTTCTAGTCCAAATGAAATAGTTACTGCCTTATAGCAGTTCAAAAATACGGATACTACTTTATAACAAATGCTCAGCTTGTTGTCTCTTATTATTTCATTCTTCTTGTTTGAAATGTATGACATAAGTACACGGGACCAAATATAGATGAAAGCCCTTAAGATTTATAACTCATTGGAATTTTCTGTGGATTTTTAAAACAAAATTCTCTAACAGAAGATGATTTGGTAATTTTAAGCTTGTTAGAGCAAATGAGATGTGTGTTGCCCTTAAAGTTGATTTGTGATTAATTTATTGTATAAACTATTATTTTTGTCATAATGTTTGTTTAGGCATAAGTCATTTTATTCTGCACCCCAGAACAGGTGAGTTTGACCATTAACAGGTGACCTTAGCACTTCGCTAAAGTCCAGTGACTATTAACCCAATCAGTTTGCTCTCCTGGTAGCTCAGCCTGCCTGAGAAGGCTGTAACATATTCATTTCACTCTCTTAAAGTCACTTGCAATAGGCTGACCTTTTATAAGCCCTACTACTAAAGGGTGCATTGGCTTTTGCCTACCTGTGGAGCATCCCCTGCTACTAAGGCGCTGCTCCAGCAATAGGCCTCCAGTTATGAGCCAAACCCTGTGGCTGAAGACCCACTGTGTGGTGAGTGACAACAGAGTTTTGCAAAGAGACAACGCTACTCCAGGAACTCTTTATTGCTACCGCTCTTTATTGCCTTCTTTTCTGACAGAGACCCAGTGCATGGAGTGGGCCCCAAGTGCCCTGTGCACCAGACTTATATATCATAGCCCGACCAATTAGAAGCTGAGGAATAATGTGGAATGATCGGGGATTAACATATCGGGTGATAGCACATGGATAGGGTACAACCAATCAGAGGGTATATTCAAATTAGGCACTATTCTACCTGCTCTAACTGTTCTAACTGCTTTAACTGTTAGATGCAAATAAGGCATCAACTGGGTAGTCAATCAGAGGATGTTATTTAACTTGACCAATCGGGGTGGAGGGGCTAGGATTTAGCATATCAGGAGGCAGGAGGTTTAAGGAGGGCCAAGTATGGGTCAACAGCAGGCTGTAGGAGGCCGTTATGCCTGAGTCTTGTGGGCTCGATAGACCCCGAGCCTGGCCAACTCATATTTCCTCTTAACCTCTCTGGGCAGCATCCATACACCTACCTGAAGTGGAAAAAGAAGCTGACTTTGGTAACAGGAAAGTAAACCTCACAGGCATAAAAGCAAACTATTGCTTAGATCAGAAATAGTGTCCATTATCTGTAGAGTTTTGTTCTCTTCTTCCATTGTGTACGGCTAGAATCTCTTTTGCTGTCGTCTATAAATGGAACTGAACTGTGCCATTATTGCCATGGAGGACTGGAGTGGATAACCTGAAAAAGGCAGGTGGTTGATGAGGGTGTATAGCAGAGTGTATGTGTGCTCAGGGAAAATAAAACTCCTAGCATTTGAGTCTCAAGTACTTGTGATAATTAAAATGGTGTTTTGTACTCATTTCTGTCTTAACAACTACTTTCTACACCCCAACTTAGAATTGCACCTTCTTTCTGCCTGAGAGCCCAATTGTTTGGGGTCCTGTTATTTTGAATTATGGTTCTGAACAGTGAAGGAAGGAATAAGAATTTTCTATTTTGTTAGGTGGCACTGGTTATATGACTACTGACATGAAAACAAACTACTTCTCCCTACTTTAAAATGAGAACACAGTAAATAATACTATCAAGGTGATTTATTTATGTCCAGACCTTCCAACATGGGGATTTCTAGTAGAAGCCTTAAAAGTTTAAGGTTTATTTTGGTTTTAGTGAGAAATGGAATTTCTAAATCACTAGGTTGGAATGTTTTAAAGGCCTAAATGATTTACCAGGCATCATCAAACAGCAGTAGGACACCTTGTTGTTGTTGATGTTAGATACCCTCAAGTCAAGTCTGACTCCTAGCGACCCTATATACAACAGAACAAAATGTTCCCTGACACTGTGCCATGCCTAGCACTATGTCAGTGCATCTCTGCTATTCATAGGATTTTCAATAGCTGATTGTTTCGGGAGTAGGCTACCAGATCCTCAGATCCTTTTCCTATTTTGGGTGCTGGGTATTGAACCCAGGGCCTCAGAGAGTGCAAAGCAGCATTCTACCAACTGAGCTAAACCCCAGCCCAAGACAACTTTGATGTTTTGCTGTTGTTGTTGTTAGGTGATGTTGAGTGGTATCCAACTCATAGCGACCCTTATAAGGTTTTCAGTGGTTGGTGGGTCTCTAATAATCACTCTGGAAGGAGAAACAGATCAATGGACCATTTTCTAGCCTATGAGTTTAATATCAAGCTTGAATAAATTCTCAGAGGATAGCATTCCACAAGCATATATCTGCAAGGGCAAAGCTTTGTTCTTTCTTCACTTTTCCAAGGAATAGCAGAGTTGCTGTTGTTATTGTTAGGTGCCATCTAATTGTCGAGTTGATGTCCCACTCATAGTGACCCTACATACAGCAGGGGAAATACTATTGCTAGTGTTTCTCTGCTATTCACAGGGTTTCCAATGTCTGGTTGTTTTTTGGGAGTGGGTTGCAGGGTCCGTCTTCCAAGCCTACAGCACCCAGTGTTCCCAGGTGGTCTCTCATCCAAGTACTAACCAGGCCCGACCCTGCTTAGGTTCCAAGATCTGAAGGGATCAGAAGCCACTGTAGTACAGTTGCAGACCAAAAGCAGAGTAGCCCGGCTCAAATCCAGTTTCAAGGAATTGGAAGCCACCAACTCAGATACCCCTCAGGCAGAGGCAGAGCCTCTAGGATCTAAGCATCATCCCACTTTGTTGCCTCTGCCCTCATTCCAAACGCCGTTTGGTTCAGGAACTAAGCCCAATGCCCTCGCCCACATCAGGTTACCTTTTAAACCATGGGAAGCTGAGATCAAGGCCCTCTGCTCTGGATTTCTTTTATGGGGATGGAAGATGACAACATTTAGGGAATAAACAGGGCTTGTATTTCGAGTATTCAACTTTGTGCCAGGCATGATTAAAAAGTCTTGTCCAAGACGGTTTCATATTAACCTGAGGAGCTCAATGGAGCATTTTCAGCCAGTGAGGAATTGAGTTCACCAGAACTTTTTGTGAAATGCTTCCTCTCCTCCAAAATACCAATAAACTTGAAAGTTAACAGCCTAAAACTGTTGCACATTGCAAGCTGTTTGCTGAGTCTGGGAGCTTTGTGATGGAGATTAATCCCTTGGTGGCTTCCTTCTCCCCCATTGTTTTCTTTATTAGGAAGCAAAGATTCCCATATGTTTCCTTGTAAGATGGAATGACTCAGGCATTCTATATTTAATGCACCCTTGGACGGCTGCTTTAGGTTTTATATGCTAGAACAGGAGCACAGCGATCCACTGTGACACCGTCTGTTTGGGAAATAAACAGAATGGCCCTGGAGACAGACTTTTATGTTCTGTTTGAAATATGCAGAAAATCGGAATTGGTTCAATGCTATTATTTGCCAATATCTCTCAAATGGACTCCTGGCTCATGTGTTAAATCTAATCAAACAATAAAAGTGTTGACATTGCCTGAATCAATATAGAGGTCAGGTACAAGGTGCAGGTTCCCTGACACCCCTCAGCAACTTGTAACGTGTACAAAAAGCTATGATGGGCACAGAAAGGAAAAATCATGTGAGAGGACTCCCATGTCTTTTGAAGATAAGATCTTCCAACATTGCCTGCCACTGTAGTCTTTTCTCTATGGACTATGCCCTCAATACATGTATTGGGAACTTTGTCTGAGGAACATAGTATATTGCTTTTGTTATTTGTCATTGAATCATATCCAACTCATAGCAACTTGAAGTACAGCAGAACTAAACACTACCCAACGCCATGTCATGCACACAATCTTTTTATGTTAGAACCCATTGTTGCAGACAATGTGTCTCTTCTCATTTTGAGTGATGCCACATCAGCAAAAGGAGGTCCTAGGGATTTACTCCATTCTTATCACTGAGATCAAGTCTACTTTGAGGAGGCAACTCTTCCCCCAATCATCTTTGGAATGTCTTCCAGCCTGGGGAGCTCATTTCCCAGCACTATATTTGACAGTGCTGCTCTGCTATTCATAGGGTTTTCAATGGCTAATTGTTTGGAGAGTGAGCTGCTGGGTCCTTCTCCCTAGTCTGTCTTAGTCTGGAAGCTCAGCTGAAACCTGTCCACCATGGGTGGCCCTGCTGGTATCTGAGATGCTGGTGGCATAGCTTTCAGCATCACAGCAACATGTAAGCCCACACAGCACAACAAGCTACAGAGAAATGGGGGATACAATATATAGGAGCCTCTTAACATCAATTCCAAAGCTTGCAATGAGCAAAATGTACTTACCTATCTCTATTTTATCCTAAGTTTTGTATTTTCTTTGTTAATGCATCTGAACACCATTCATTGGTGTTCAGTGAAAAGTTTTGATTCTTGCTAAAAACCTTAGAATCACTCTCTATTTTTATCAGTAAAAATCCATGGTGCTATAGAAGCTAGTCTTTACAGACTGAGTCCTTTAGATGCTATCCTCTAAATATTTCTTATTTCTGTCTCTTTCTATCCTGATTTATATTTATTCATTTACTGTTATTTAGTTAGTTAGTTTTGTGGTACTTACTGGAGCTGAACCCAGGACCTCACACATGCTAGGCAAGTGTTCCCCCTGTGAGCTACACCCTCAGTTTCATTTTTACTTTTCTTTTTATTTTGAGACAGGGTCTCAGTTGCATAGGCTGCCTCTGGCTCTAAACTTGTAATCCTCCTGCCTCAACCTTCCAGTCACTGGGATTATAGGTGTGCACCATGGTACGTGGCTAAATTATGTTAGATGAGTCTGCAACAGAACCTCAGTGTCTCTTTCTCTCAGGATTATTATTATTATTATTATTATTATTATTATTATTATCAGGCAATGTTGGGGATCCAGCCAATATCCTTGAGCATGCTGCTCAAGAACTCTATCACTGAGTTATATCCCCAGCCTTTCTTGCTTCTTAATTTAGACCTAACAGTTTTGCCTGCATTATGATAATAGAATGGTAATAGAGTTACAATTAATCATCCTCACTCAATATCTCCTCTCTCTTAGTCATGACCTGTAAAACTATTGTCCAACCTAGTGTCAGAGTAACACATGGCCCTAAGCCAAGTTAAACAGGGTTTGAATTGTATTCAAGGTTATTTATTCAAAGTCATTCCTGACTGTTTATTTATTCAAGACTATTGCAATAAGTGGGCTGGGATTCAGCTCAGTTGGTAGAGCTCTGCACTGCAGTCTCTGAGGTCCTGAGTTCGATTCCCAGCACCACAAAAATGGGAGAAGGACCTGGCAATCCACTCCTAAGGCAATCCCGAAATAGCCATTGAAAATCCTATAAGGGTCGCTATGAGTCAGATACTGACTCGACGGCACCTAACAACAACAACAACAACATTGCAATAAGGAGAAGAGATTGAACTTAAATCTGCTAGAACGAAGGGCCAGAAAGTATTTCAGAGCTGAGGCGTGGAGAGTTATGCCACCAGTGTTTGGTGATTGGTTTCACCCAAAGGAAAAGTAACCTTTCTCCCAACAACTTGTCAGGATAGTTTTAGGACTCAGAGCAAGATTTCACACCTTGGACCACACAAGTGAGGTGCCTACCCTCTCGTGTGGAATAAGGGAAATTCAGGCACTCACTTCCTGCAGGATTCCATGTCAGAGATGGCTCCCAAGCCCTTGACAAACACATTCTCTGGACTGTAAAACTGGGGATGTCTCTACATTCTAAGGGGGCAGAGAAAGACTTTTCAGTTATTACTTTTCTTTTTAAAGTATATGCTCTGGGAAAGGTCTGAGGCCTCCGATTCAGATCTGTTAGTCAGTTTTCCATCACTACAACAAATACCCTAGATAATCAACACACACAGAGCAAAGGTTTATTTTACCCCACAGTTTTGGGGGCTTCGGTCCCTGGTTGGTTGGTCCAGGTACTTTGGGGCATGTGGTGAGTCAGAGCATCATAGCAGGGAGTTGTGCGGAGAGGAGGGAGTCTCACCTCATGGCTGAGAAGTGAAAAAGAAAGAGGGAGAGGCTAGTGGCCTGCTGTCCCCTCCAAGCACCCCCAGGGACCTATACACCTCCCACTAAGCCCCTACTCTTCACGTTTCCACCACCTTCCAATAGCACCGAGACAGAGATGATGCCTGTGATACGTGGACTTTTGGGGGACATTCTAGGTCCACACTACAGCACGTAGAAATCTGTATAAGCTTCAGTCAAGCTGAGGGGAACATTAAGGCCATCTTAGTTCCTGGCAGCATGGGGACTTTCCTATTATATGAATATTCCTGTTCTCATGCAGGATAAAACCCAAATGCCTAATTTATCCTACAAAACTTTTTCATCATCTGACACCCTGACCCATTTTCCATGGCACTGTGTTTAGACATACGGAAAACCCACAACTTTCTAAATTCAGCATGTGCTTTCTTGACTGTCTGCCTCCACGCCACCACTGGTGCTGTTCTTTCCACTGGAGAAACTTTTCCCTGCATTGTTTCCATCCGAAACTCAAATTCCTTCTCTATTACCACCTCTGTGAAGTCCATCTCAGAGGAAAGGGAGTTCTTACTCTTTCATCCACCACAGCACACATTTTTATTTTTATAATTCTAGCATGAGTTCATAAAATTATGTCATCACTGGGTGTTTCTGGGTCACTGAAGAGTTAGAGAGGAACGTTTAGAAGTTGTATATTTTTCACATTGTATTTCCACCGCACATCAGCAAGCCACTTATCTTGAAAGAACTCTTATGGTTTGGGTATGAAGGGTCTCCCCAAAGGGCTCATGTGTTGAAGTCTCCCAAAAGAGTTCATGTAGTGAAGGCTTGGTTCTCAGCCGGTGGCACAATTAAAAGGTGATTGGATCATCAGGGTCCTAATGTCATCAACACATTTATCCAGTGTTGTGTTCATAACTGAATGGGCTATTAGGAAGTGGGCCTCCTCTCTCTCATTCTCTGTCTCCTCTCTTTCTCTGCTCCCTGGCAATCATCAGGTGAGCAGCTTTGCTTTACACAAGTTTTCTGCCATGATGCTCTGCCTTACTATGACACAGAAGATGCCTTCAGCCATAGCACTGTGCCTTCCAATCCCATCAGATCTCAGAAGCTAAGCAGGATTGGGCCTGGTTAGTATTTGGATGGCAGACCACCTGGGAACACCAAGTGCTGTAGGCTTAGGAGAAGGACCCAGCAATCCACTCCCAAAAATCTATCTGCCATTGAAAACCCTATGAATAGTGATGAAGCACTGAAAGTCGTGTTTTGCCTGTTGTACATAGGGTCACTCTGAGTCGGACACCTACTTGAAGGCACCTAACAACAACAAATAACCCAGAAACAATGAACCAAATGATCATGGACCAGAGCTTTCTTCCCTTTCAGTGGATTTGGTCAGATATTTTGTTACAGCAACAGTAAGATGACTAATTTAACCTTAAAACATTTACATACTGTGGAAAGTTCCATAAGAAACAATATTACTCCTACAATATTACCCCATTCCTCTCTTACCAGTATTTGAGAAGCAGGTTGCTAGGGGTTTGCTTTGAAGGATGTGTCTTGTTCCCACCCCCTTTCCTCTCAGCTTTTTGGCTCCGATTCATTGTCCAACCCTTCTCCATCGCTTTCTCCTGCCACCATGATGTTCTGCCTCATCTCAAGTGTAAATCAATGAATCCAGCCAACCATGGATGGAAACTTCTGGAACTATTAACCAAAATAAATCATTTCCTCCTTTGGATTGTCTCAAGTACTTTGGCACAATGACAAAAGGCTGACTACCACATACACATTTCATATTTTTCAGCCAAATTAAAGAATGAAAATAATTTAAAATGTTATAAAAAATGAGGTCACAAGATTCTTTAGCCCAGGAGATAGATGAGACATGAGATTCCATTGACTTAGTCATTTAGACTGAACATGGCAGGTTTCTGAAGACTCTTTCACTCCATATATTCAATAAATAACCCTATGAGAAGACTTTTCCTCCTGGGCACAATTCTTTCCTTGGAATATATGTTATAACTGAGCAATAGCCAAAAGCTATGCTGTACTATTCTTATGTTGTTGTTGTTGGGTGCTGTCAAGTCAGCGTCTAACTCATAGCAACCATATGTTCAACAGGTGAAACACTATTGTCAGCGCTTCTCTGTTATTCATAGGGTTTTCAATGGCTGATTCCTCCTCCTCCTCCTCCTCTTTTTCTTCCTTTTTTTGTGTTGTTTTTTTTTTGTTGTTGTTGTTGTTTGTTTTTTGTTTTTTGAGGGTGCTGTGGGCTGCTGGGTCCTTCTCCCAAGCCTACAGCATCTGGTGTTCCCAGGTGGTCTCCCATCCAATTACTAACCAGGCCCGACCCTGATTAGCTTCTGAGATCTGACAGAATCTGACAGCATAGTGATTTGGCTGCAGGTGTACTATTCTTAGAGACCAATGTAAGTTTTGCAACCAACTTGCTATATCTCCCCCCAGTTCTTTTGGATCTACTAAAGCTAGACCCTTAGACACCATCTCACATTTATCCTGGGCATCTAGAAAATCTGTTTCTCAGGTGCCCAACCTCAAATTTTCTTGAATAACTTCTTCTCACATTCAGTGTGCCTCAGTTTGCCTTTAGGTTGACAAGATGCAGTTCCTTAAAAAATGAGAGCCTATAAATGGGGCTCTAAATATTCTTAATGAGAATAAATTACCATGTTTTGAGGATAGATTTTTTAAAATAATAATCCAGTGTGATTTGGAACTATTTTTGAGTAAAGAATATGATTTAGTCAATTTTTCAAAAGTTACATAAGCATTTCTTCATGTAATGCTTAAAATTAGCTCTCAAAATTTTAAGCAAAAAACATATCATTTAAGTGAGATTCTAGTTCCAAGGACTTCCAAGGATAACACTGACATAAGTAAATTAATTGATATGTTTGTTAGCAAGTTAGTATTAATACTCTATTGGTATTTAGGAAGGACCCCTGCATAGGGCTATGTCTTCTGTGAGTTCTTGGTAAATATATGTTGACTAAATATTTTGGAATATGCCTATTGTTTAAGGCATCATGGCAAAATAAGGATTAAGTATCCTGGCTACCAGTGTAACACATTTACAGTGCTGTGAAATCATGGTCCACCGGGGCAATGAATGCATTAGTCAGTCTTGTAATGTTCACATACTTCCCCACTGAACAGCTTACTACCTGCTAATGAATGAACTTCATTCACTAAGTATGTTAGTTCAATTTAAATTTGGCTCATATCTCCAAACGTGAGTGATTTAATTCCCAAAGATTTGACAGAAAAAGACACTCTTAAAAAATTTTTTCAAAGTTAACTGAAATCTGTCTTCATTAAGTTAACTCCATAGAGGTGGAGATATATTTGATAAAAACTAAAATTTGAAAAGTTAATATTTTTTGTTGAATGTATTTTACATACAGTGAGGTACAGAATCTTTAAATGTGTATGTCAATGATTTTGATAAATGCATGCATTAGTATAAACTGTACCTCTATTGAGTATAGAATATTTTCATCACCACAAGAATTTCTTTGTGTCAGCTAAAACGCTATGTGAAGATAATACCCTGTACTTGCTTTGTCCATTTTAGAGCTTCAGAAAATGGAATCTTGCAGCAACTTTATTGCATTTCTCTCCTTTCTCTCAGCATAATGGTTTGATGAATTTCCTAATAGTAAGCATCAAGATGGACTCATGCTGTTACATCTGTCATTTTTTTCCTTTTTATTGCTGTGTTGTTATTGTTAGGTACCATAGAATCAGCTCCAACTAGGGGTTTTCAATGGCTGATTGGGAATTGCTTCAGGGACTGGATTGCCATGTCTTTCTCCCATAAAGTTTTGCTCAGGCTGTCTTGGAATGCGTGATCCTCCTACGTCATCCTCTGCAGCTCATTGATTACTGTTATGCACCACCACGACCAGCACTGTATGTTGTTGTTAGGTGCTGAGGAGTCAAATCCGACTCACAGCAACCCTTATAGGGTTTCAATGGCTGGTTGTTTTTGAGATTGCTTCAGGAGTGGATTGCCACGTCTTTCTCCCACTTTTGCCATACTGGGGATTGAACCCAGGACCTCAGAGAGTACAGCTTGGCACTCTACCAACTGAGCTAAATCCCAGCCCACCGCTGTATATTATTGTTAGGTACTGTCCAGTCTGTGTCCAACTCACAGTGACCCTACATACAACAGGTGAAACACCATTATCAGTCCTTCTCTACTATTCATAGGATGTTCAACGGCAGATTGATTTTTGAGAGTGGATTGCCGGGTCCATCTTCTAAGCCTATAGTATCTGGTGTTCCCAGGACATCTCCAATCTAAATACTAACCAGGCCTGATCCTGCTTAGCTTCCAAGAACTGACGGGATCGGATGTCACAGTGCTATGGCTGCAGGCCACTGCTATATTTGCTATTAGGTGCTGTCAAGTCAGTGTACAATGGGCAAAACACTATTTTCAGTGCTTCTTTGCTATTCACAAGGCTTTCAATGGCAGATTGCTTTTTAGGAGTGGGCTGAAGGGTCCTTCTCCCATTGCTATATAGTAGTATTTAAATTATTTGATTGTATCACATTTTGTTAGAGAAATTCTTTTTTTTTTTTTTTTTTTTTTTTTTTGATATCTAAGATGTTTCTGCCTGCAGCCATAGCCCTGTGGCATCCGATCCCTTCAGATCTCAGAAGCTAAGCAGGGTCAGGCCTGGTTAGTACCTGGATGGGAGACCGCCTGGGAAAACCAGAAGCTGTAGGCTTGGGAGAAGGACCTGGCAACCCCCTCCCAAAAATCAACCTGCTATTGAAAACCCTATGAACAGCAGAGAAGCAGTGACAATAGTGTTTCCCCTGTTGTACAGAGGGTCGCTGAGTCGGATACCGACTTGACGGCACCTAACAACAACAACAACAACAACAAGATGTTTCTGGTGTTTATTCTAATAGTATGACTGAATAAACCAACTATAAAAATCATAGTGCCGATCAGTACAATGGCTGTGTTGTGTAGGAGGTATATACGGAACTTAATAAACTCTTATTCAAAGCTGTTAGACTGTTTGACACACCCAGAAGGAATGAATGAGTTCTAGTCTTTCCACATCCTAAACAACATTTGGAGTTATAAATCTTTGTCATTGTAATCACCCTAGTTGGTGCGTAGTGGATGCTCACTGTGGTTTTGATTTCCATTTCCCTGGTGACTAATGATGTTCAGCTCTTTTTCATATGCTTGTCAGTCATTTGTGTTTCTTCTCTGATGAAGTGATTGTCGAGGCTTTTGCCCATTGGGTTATTTGTCTTTTTATTATTGAATTGTAAGTTTACACAGGGGCTGGGCTTTACTTCAGTTGGTAGAGTGCCACTCTGCACTCTCTTAGGCCCTGGGTTCAATACCTAGCTCCACAAAAATGGGAGAAGGGCCTGGCAGCCCACTCCTGAAACAACCCTGAAATAATAAGCCATCAAAAACCCTATGAATAGTAGAGAAGCACTGACATAGGGCTGGGCATGGCAAAGAATCAGGGAAGGTTTCATTCTGTTTTACGTACATAGGGTCTCAATGAGACAGATCTGACTCAACAGCACTTAACAACAACAAATTTACACATTCTGGAAAAGAATATTGTTCATCAAATATTTGTGTTAAGAATATTTTCTCCATTCTGAAGCTTGCCTGTTTATTTTCTTATGGTAAATTTTCACGAGCACAAGTTTTAGTTTTGGTGAATTTCAAGTTATCATTTTTTTCTTTTATAGTTAATGTTTTCTGAGTCAGCTCAGAAAACCTGGCTCACCCAAAGGAGGGAAAATTCTTCTGTTTTCTTCTAGAATCTTTATCATTTTAACTTGAGGTCTAGGCTTATTATCCATCTTGGGTTGCTTTTCATTTATGTGAGATATTCTTGTCTTTGTCAATAGGCATATCTGATGCCTTAAGCACTATTTGGTGAAAAGATTTTACATTCTCTGTTGGCTCATTTTGGTATCATGTTTAAAGCCATTTGACTTTCCCTGTGTAGGTCTGTTGCTATGTTCTTCAGAAGGTTGAAAGCCATCAGGTGAGGCGCCTGTAGGGTGTCCTTCTCCTGTCTCCCCCTTCTGCCTCAGTGCCAGGGCGGCTCTGGGCCTAGTTTCTCTCCACTCTTTTGCTCCTCCCCTAGTGTTCTTGACATCACTACCCAGGGCAGGGCTTGCAGCTGCTGGGAAGTGTCTCAGTTCTGCTTCCTTCCATCATAGTGAAGCAGGCTCTGTGGTCATTGTTGTTGGGTGCCATCAAGTCGGTGTCTGACTCATAGAGACCCTATGTACAACAGATGAAACACTATTGATAGTGCTTCTCTGCTAGTCATAGGGGTTGGTTTTGTTTTGTTTTTGCAGTACTAGGAGTTGAACCCAGGGATTTGCGCTTGCATGCTTTGTAAGTGCTGGACCACTGAGTTGCACTTCTAGCCCATTTTTTTACTTTTTGAGACAAGGTCTTGCTAAATGATGCAAGACCTCAAACTTGCAATCCTCCCGAATCACTGGGATTACAGGCCTGTGCCACCGCACCTGGCCTAGGGTTTTCAGTGGCTGATTGTTTTTTGGGAGGGGGTTGCCAGGTCCTTCTCCCAAGCCCACAGCACCTAATGTTCCCAGGCGGTCTCCCATCCAAGTACTAACCAGGCCCGACCCTGCTTAGCTTCTGAGATTTGATGGGATTGGATACCACAGTGGTACACCTGCAGGCCAAGGCATGTCCTAGAAGGGTCTTTTTCAGATATTCTGCCTCATCCCAAGTCTGCTGCTCATCTTTCATATTAGGCCTGGAGCATGGGAAGGCTTCTCTTAGTTCTTCTGCTCTTCCCTCAGACTACTTCAGGTGGGCACATGTGTCCCTGAGGAAGTTCTCCTGCTTTGCCATCAGGCTTTCTGGGCAGTGCCAGTGAAGGCCTGTGTTGAAGTGCTGGCAAGTAGTGCCTGGTCTGTCTCTCTGTGTTTTGGATACTCAGGGTTTCTAAATTTAAGCACCTGCCTACTCACCTTTGAAAAGTCCTTAAAAGTTCACCTACTTTCTTCCTGCCATGTCTGTGGCAGCTTCTTCTTCCCTTGCTACTCTACCAGAAATGAAAACAACCAGAGGTTCCATCTCTCTCAAGAGGATTTGGTGTTGCTGATATTATAACTCACTGTCTAACAACAACAACATGTTACTTTGAGGGCTGGGGTTTGGCTGCATTGGTAGAGCACTGTTCTGCACACTCTGAGGACCTGGGTTCGACACCAGCACTGCAAAAACAGAAGAAGAACGTGGTAATCCACTGCCAAAACAATCCTGAAACAATTAACCATTGAAAACCCTAGGAGGGTCTCTATAAGTCGGACCCAACTCGATGGCACCTAACACTAACAACAATGTTAATTTGGGATTTTAGGACTTTCATGGGCTTAAATTAGTTATGATGATTTTTTAGATTGTCTGTCCTGCTCTCCTTTTGTGAGTGATCAATTTCATCAAAATTAAACATACCATAGGGGGACAGCCTTCTTCATCAAATGGATTCGATATCAGAGGAAATGTGTAGTGCATTTAGGGTTCCAAAAGGTACACAGTGGGCATTGTAGCATTCCTTGCAGCCACTAAGCCAGAAACTGCACTCCACGAGAGGGTGCTTTACAGGCTTGTCAGCAGAGTTTTAAGGCCAGAGAAGAGCATCAACCATGTTGAGAACCAAGAAGCCAAGATATCAGAGCATATGCTTAGTATTTACAAATATGAGGAGAAAGATAAATGTGTTAAAATTGTTGATTCTGGTGGACCTCTGGCAATCAAAATCAGGCATGGGGCAAGAGACTGTTTTAATTCAAATCACAAGATTTTATGTTGTTTCCTTGGTGAAAAATTTTTATCAAAATAGATTATTTTGATAAAAACATAAGGCACAGATTCAATAGAGCAGATTAGCCTTTCTATGTGCATCTTGTGGACCACTATGCAGTTATCTTTTCTCTCTGATACATTTTATTCCCAAACATCATTTCTCAGTTTTGAATCTGAGTGAGATGTGAGCGCTTTCATTATAAGGATGGAGAGGCAAATCATCTACAGGAAGAAAAAACTACCATGAGTCCATAGAAACAACCTTTATTTTATAATATCAGTTCCCAAGTTTAGATAATCACAAGTGAAAAATCGCTCTGAAGAAAGGATCTCATCTTTCTGATACATGGTCCCATGGGTCATGTTAGCTGAGAAGGCACACACTGGAGGAGGGGCCTGTCCAACCCTCCTTATCTACTGAGGAACGGCATGAAGTCAGGTGGAGAAAATGAGAAAAGGAAGAGAAGGTAGGACAGCTGACTGTAGAGCTTGTTGTTGCTGTTAGGTGCCATGGAGTTGGATCTGATTCATAGTGATCCTAAGTACAACAGAATGAAACATTACCCCACATTGTGCCATGCACATAATCTTTTGGAGTCCATTGTTGCAGTTACTGTGTTTCTTCTTATTTTGAGTCCTGCCATATCAGTAAAAGGAGGTCCCATGGGCTTTACTCCATTCCCATTATTAAGGTTGACTCTACTTTAAGAAGGCAACTCTTCCCCAGTCATTTCTTAAATGCCTTCCAGCCTGCAGTGGAGCGGGGGCATGGTTCATTTTCTGGCATTGTATTTGACAGTGCTTCTCTGCTATTCATAGGGTTTTCAATGGCTGATTGTTTCAGGAGTGGGCTGCCAGGTTCTTCTCCCTAGTCTGTCTTAGTCTGGAAGCTCAGCTGAAAGCTGTCCGCAATGGGTGGCCTTGCTTGTGTCTGAAATACTGGTGGCATAGCTTTCAGTCTCACAGCAACTCGCAAGCCCCCACACCATGACAAGCTGACAGACACTGGAGGGTATTGTATAACTAGAGACCTTTTTTTTGAGTCTTCTATTACTGCCAACTTGTCTCAAAGTGCCACCCTCCCTAACCTCAAAGTTTAAGACCAAGAGATTGACACCATGTGTCTTTTTTAAAAAATATATTAAAAACAATTTTAATTGCTGCTGGATCACATCAAAAAGTTTTTTTTGAGCCATCCCTTTGAACTGCAACATCTCAAGGGAAAAAATGGAACAGATTTGCAATCAAATTCCTGTTTTTCCTCACCTCTTATCTAGGGGTGGAGAACTGCTAAACCATTGGACACACTTGTTTGCTTTTCAGGACTTGAAAAACAAATCCAAGAGCAATTTTCTACATCCTGGATCCAACTTTTCTCTCTTTTGATAGTTCACCAGTTTTTACATACACATGGAGACCTGTTTGAGTTGACGCAATGTAAGTGGCCATAATCACATGGGATTTTCTTGGAAGTTCTTGCTAAAAGGAGTGAACACATTTTTAATTTGAGTATACATACTCAGGAGTAAATGATTAATATCCATAACTTCTTATCTTAAATTGTTCGGCATCATTAAATGAAGGTCTAAGACAGGTTCTTTTCCCAATTAAAATACAAGGAAAGAAAATAAATCGTAATCTAAGGATATAGAGAAAGTGTGTTTTGAAGTATGAGAATGTTTTGTTCACTCAAGACCAAGGTTGAATATCTTACTCTTAAATGAACAATGTCAGTTCTGCTCAGAGAAGAATGATTTTAGAAGAGTTGTGCTCTTTCCACATTTGCAGATCCAAATCTCACTGACACCAGCATAAATTCAAATTCCCAAGAGGACACGGTTGGTAAATTTATAAGATTTATGAAACATGCATCTTCAGACAGCACCTCTGTGCCTCTTGGCAAGAGAAACAGAAGCCAGCTTTTATCCAGGGCTGCTAGTGGAGCAGCCAATCAGACAAGGAGAGCAGGAAATATTCAAATGCTCAGGGAAGTTCAGGCTCTGAGAGGCTGGCACAGGAGCCAGCGAGACAGGAACAGAGCCACCTCTAGTAAGAATGAGTCCAGATCCTGGGCTCTCTTTAGCAGGGTGTGGAGACATGAGCTTTCCTTCAATCTTCCTGCCTCGCCATGACCTCCTTTATCTTGTTCCAGTTTGGACCAAAGCTCCATATTTCTGAACTCTTTTTATAGTTATACGAACTCTATCACCATTGTTATAATCCACTTGCAGTCTCTTTCGAAAGACTTCAAAACTAACTCACCATTCTGTGCAGAAGAAAATTCCCCGCTTTGTCGCTTCTAGTCTGCCTGCCTGCCTTCTTCCATCTTTCTCCTTCCTTTCTTCCTTCTTTCCTTCCTTCCTTCCTTCCCTCCCTCCTTCCATCTGTCTCTCTTTCTCTCTATCCTTCCTTCCTTCCTTTTTTCTTCCTTCCTTCCTTCCATCAATCACTTTTTTCTTTTTTCCTTCCTTCCTTCCTTCTGTCTTTTTTCAGCCCTGAGGGATGGAACCCAGGGCCTTACATGTTCTAGGCAATTTCTCTACCACTAAAATGCACCTTAACCCTTAAAAAAAAAAAAAGTTATTTTAAGGCAAGTGTCGCTAAATTGTACAGGCTGCCTGTGGCCTCAAACTTGTGATCCTCTTGCCACAGCCTTCTGAGTCCCTCAAGAGCACAGGCATGTATCACGGTGCCCTGCTTCCATGTTCCTTTTGAAGGCAGTAGCTGTGTGTGTGTGTGTGTGTGTGTGTGTGTGTGTGTGTGTGTGTGTGATTATTTTTATAAATATTTGCCTACCCTTTACTCTAAGTTTCACTAATAAGAGAGGATGCACTCAAAAAAAAAAAAAAAAAAAGACCCAGAAGTACCTGCTAGCTGTTTAATATTGTTGTTCTGTTGTTAGGTGCCATAGAGTCGGGTCTCACTCGTAGCGACCCTCATAAAGTTTTCAATGGCGGGTTGTTTTCACCAGAGCTAAATCCCACACCTGCCTCTGTCCTGCTCACATCAGCCCTGAGGCTCAGAAGCAGCCGAGCATGTGACTTAGGCCAGAGTCTTACCTGGAGATTCTCAGCTCCCTCTCCCTAACCACTGCACAGAGCTCACCTACCCCACAACCACAATAACCTGGAGCCAAGGGGCAGAACTGTGCTTCCATGCCCCTCAGTCAGAATCACAGCAAAGAAGACGGGTAGGCCCAGTGGAGGATGGCTGCCTCGGGGGAAAGGCTCCAGCAGAAACACAGGGTGCCTGGAGTAGGAGCCAAATCTGACCTCTAACTGAAAACCCTCAACTCCTAGGGGACAGAGGCCCTGTGAAGGTACTCCCTGACCCACTGACCAGGACTCTGGTGGGGAAAGGGAAGAGAGAGAGTGGACATGGAAAGGTCAGAGGTCTCTCCTCCAACACCTCCCCATCATGCAAGCCGGGGGCATCTGGTCCTTCCTATTGGCAGAGGCAGGAGTAGGCAAAGGGGAGACAGTTCCCACTTAACAATGGCGGGCCCTTAAAAATTCCCATGCTCTTCTAATGAGAGGCATGGATCTTAAAGGAATAATTGAAAGTAGGCAAAGAGATTTGTTTCAGGGGTACTCACTGAAGATATAATGTATGGCAATGAAAGTGTAAACCACTGAGATATGATAGCAGAAAAATGTTTAGTAAGAAAGGATATATTATGTTACTATACATTGCTATATGGGTATACTCCCATGTGTATATCCATTTTCCATACAGTGAGAGCTGTGTGTTGCTATGAGGCTGAAAGCTGTGCCATGGGTATTTCAGATATCAGCAGGGCCACCCATGGTGGACAGGTTTCAGCTGAGCATCCAGACTAAGACAGACGAGGGAGAAGGACATGGCAACCCAGTCCTGAAAACAGGAAAGTTTCAGTTATGGAAAACCTTATGAATAGCAGAGAAGCACTGTCAGATATAGTGCCTGAAAATGAGCCCTCCCGCTTAGAAGGCATTCAAAAGATGGCTGGAGAAGAGTTGCCTCCTCAAAGAAGATTCTATCTTAATGACAGAAATGGAGTAGAGCCCCGGAACCTACATTTGCTGATGTGGCACAACTCAAAATGAGAAGGAACAAGTGAAAACATATATTAATAATTGGAATGTGGAATATATGTAATATGAATCTAGGAAAATTAGAAATTGTCAGAAGGAATATGGAGCACATAAACATCAATATTCTAGTCATCAAAGAGCTGAAGTGGACCATCATGGGCCATTTTGATTCAAATACTCATATGGTCTATATGCTGGGAATGACAAATTAAAGAGAAATGGGATCACATTCATCATCAAAATATGATGATGACACACCCACCAGTAAGGCCAGAGATGCAGATGGGGAAGATATTTACAAGCTCCTGCAATCTGAAATAGATCAAATATACAATCAGGAACTGATAATAACTGGTGACTGGAATGCAAATTGATTACATTTGTGGAAAAATTATAAAAAGCTCAATATCAAAAGACAGAACAAGATCAGGTGCTGATTGTGGATCAGACAGTCAACTGTTCATATACAGATTCAAACTGAAACTGAAGAAAATTAGAACAAGTGTATAAGAGCCAAGGTATGATCTTGAGTATATCCTACCTGAGTTCAGAGACCATCTCAGGCACAGATTTGATTCATTAGACACTAATGATTGGAAACCAGACAAGTAGTGGTATGACATCAAAAATATCATTTGTGAGGAAAGCAAAAGGTTACTAAAAAGACAGGAAAAAAAGAAAAGACCAAATTACATGGCAAAAGAGAGTGTGAAATTGACCCTGTAAAGTTGAGAAGCTAAAGTAAAAGGAAGACATGGTAAAGTTACAGAACCAAAGAGAAGGTTTCAAAGGGCAGCTCGAGAAGACAGAATCATATATTATAATAACATGTACAAAGAACTGAAGATAGAAAACCAAAGGAGAAGAACACACTCTGTTTTTCTCAAGCTTAAGAAATTGAAGAAAAAATTCAAGCCTCGAGTGGCAATAGTGAATTCTACAGGGTGGATTCTACAGGAAAAATATTACGTGATGCAGGAAATATCAAAAGAAGATAGAAAGAATACAGAGAGTCATTATACCAAGAAGAATTGGTGGATGACCAACCATTTTAAGTGGGTACACATGATCAGGAACCAATGAAGTGGAGGCTGCTTTGAAGGGATTGGCAAAACACAAGGCTCCAGGAATTGATGGAATACTAATAGAGATATTTCAACAAACACATGCAGCACAGGAGGTGCTTATTTGTTCATACCAAGAGATTTGGAAAATAGCTACTTGGCCACCTGACTAGAAGAGATCCATATTTGTGCCTATTCCCAAGAAAGGGATCCAGTCCAATGTGGAAATTATTGAATGATATCATTAATATCACATGCAAGCAAAACTTTGCTAAAGATCATTCAAAAGTGACTGCAGCAGTATACAGACAGGGAACTGCTGGAAAATCAAGCCAGATTGAGAAGATGGCATGGAACCAGGAATGTCATTGCTGATATCAGATGGATATTAGCCAAAAGCAGAGAATACCAGAAAGGTGTCTATCTATGTTTTATTGACTAGGGAAAGACATTTGACACAACAAATTATGGATAACACTGTGAAGAATGGAATATCAGAGCGTTTAATTGTACTCAGGAGAAATCTGTACACGGACGAGGAGTAACTTATTGGAACAAACCAAAGAAATACTATCTGGTTTAAAGTTGAGAAAGGTTTGCCTCAGGGCTGTATCCTTTCACCAAAGTTACTCGAACATCCTCAATCTCTAGGCTGAGCAAATAATTCGAGAAGTTGGGCTTTCTGAAGAAAAACATGGCATCATGATTTGAGGAAGAATCATTAACAACCTGCATTATGCAGATGAACAGCTCTGCTTGCAGAAAGTAAACAGGACTTGAAACATTTACGGATAAGCCTTCAGTATGGATTGCACCTCATCATCAGCAAAACAAAAATCCGCACAATGAGGTCAGTAAGCAAGTTCGTGATAAATGGAGAAAAGATTGAAGCTGTCCAATATTTTGCTTTATGTGGTTCTACAATCAACATTCAAGGAAATAGCAGTCAATAAATCAAAAGACATTGCATTAGGAAAAGCAGTTGCAAAAGACATCTTTAAAGTGTTGAAAAGTAAAGACGTCACATTGAGGATGAATGTGCACTTGATTCATGCCATGGTCTTTTCAGTCACATCATCTGGTTGTGAAATCTGGACACTGAATAAAGGAGACAGCAGCATTGATGCTCTTGAATTATGGTGCTGGAGATGAATATTGAATATAGTATGGACTGCCAAAAGAACCAACAGATCTGTCCTAAAAGAAGAGCAACCAGAGTGCTCCTTGGAAGCAAAGATGGCTAGACTGCTTCTCCCGTATGGTAGATACGTTGTCAGGAAGGACAGATAGATTGACATCCTGTTTGGGAGAGTGGTGGGTACATGAAAAAAAGGAAAACCCTCAACTAGATGGATTGACAAGGTGACTGCAACAATGGGCTTAAACAGAAAAAAGATTGTGTGCCTGGCCCAGTGTTGGGTAGTGTTTCTTTCTGTTGTACATAGGGTCTCTGTGAATGGGACCTGACCCAATAGCACCTGACAGCAACAACACATCTCAACAACTCAGGTGTTGTTGTTGTTGTTAAGTGTCATCAAGTGAGTGTCCCACTCATAGCAACCCTAGGTACAACAGGCAAAACACTGTTGTCAGTTTTTCTCTGCTGTTCAAAGGGTTTTCAATGGCTATTTACTTTTTGGGAGTGAGTTGCTGGGTCTGTCTCCCAAGCCTACAGCACCTGGTGTTCTCAGGTAGTCTCCCATCTAAGTACTAACCAGGGCTGACCCTGCTTAGCTTCTGAGATCTCACAGGATCAGCCACAGTGGTATGGCTACAGACCAACAACTCAGGAAGTATTTCAAAATTCTTGGTTTAGACCTCTTTTTAGGAATTATTATTATGTTGTTGTTAGGTGCCATTGAGTCGGTATCCGACTCATAGCGACCCTCATAGGGTTTTCAATGGCTGACTGTTTCGGAATTGCCTTGTGAGTGGAGTGCCAGGCCCTTCTCCCATTTTTGCGGTGCTGGGAATTGAACTCAGGACCTCAGAGACTGCAGCGCAGCGCTCTACCCACTGAGCTAAATCCCAGCCAGGAATTATTATGGGCCTCTCTAGAATATGTTTCTTCTAAAATTATCTGGTTTTGCATTTTCATTTTTGAGCTACATTATTTACTTTTGCCTCCAAGTGAACTGAACCTGGATAAGTTCCAACTCATTCACCTGTTTACCTAGTCACAAGAGGAATGGATGCATGATTTACTAACGCCTTGAGGATGCAAGAAAGAAAGAGATTTCCTGAGATCAGCTCCCTGTAGACTTCATGCCTATTTTGAGCAACAAATTATACCTGCTTTAAAAAACTTGATAACACTCACGAGTAATATGATAATGTGGCATCATGCCTAGATTTTTACAGAAGACTTTAGAGCAGGTGGAACAGATCTGAATGCCCTAGGCTGCTGTGCTAGAAGATTTTTGGATAAGGAGCAGTTTCTACGTAGTCTTTCTTAGTCAATGGAATTTGGTTTGCAAAAAGGAAAGACTGGAACAGTTAATGAGGCTAGGAGAGGAGAAAGTTTTCAGGAAATAGAGAGGAGGCTGGAGAACTAATGTGGGGCCATTTGTTGGAAAGTTTCAAGATGCAGACTTAGATGCAGATTGATTTCAAAGATAATTATAATTTTTGAAATTTGTCCCCATGATACAGGTTTTTATAATTCTTTTCTGTTTTTTTCTATAGAGCCCGTTGATAGGCAGCTGGTTCAAAAACAAAAACAAAAAACACTTCTACATAATATTATCCCCAAACAAGTCCCCTTTCCAGGATCATTGATTACAGTTTTGTAATTTGGATTCCAATATCTCTTTCCAGCCATGCAGAAACACACCATAAATGCCAAGATGTAGCATGTGGAAGTGCAAATGTTCTGTTAGGCCCTTGTGCTAGAAAGGCCTGGTAGCTTTACATGATGGGAAAGGGATTCAGATCTGAGTCTGCGTGCGTGCATGCATGCGTGTGTGCCTTTGTGTGTGCTGTGAAAGGACCTTGGACTCCTCTTTCTTTAGGGACTCCTCTCTTTGAATGGAGGTGGTAATAAAAGCAGCCTTAAGAATAAATGAGCCTGGAGCCATAGCACTGTGGCCTCTGATCCCATCAGATCCCCGAAGCTAAGCAGGGTCAGGCCTGGTTAGTCCTTGGATGGGAGACCGCCTGAAAACACCAGGTGCTGTAGGCTATGAGAAGAACCTGGCAACCCGCCCCTGAAGCAATCAGGCATTGGAAACCCTATGAACAGCAGAGAAACACTGACAATATTGTTTCGCCTGTTGCATGTAGGGTCACTATGAGTTGCAAATCGACTTGATGGCACCTAACACCACCAACACCAGCACCAACAACAAGAATAAGTCGGCTGGTAAATCAGGCTAATGCTCTTCTAATCTAATCTCCTTTTTTTTTTTTTGTGGTACCTGGGGGTTGAACTCAGGGTCTCATACATACTTTGCAAGTGCTGTACCATTGGGCTGCACCTCCAGCCCATTTCATTATTTTTTTAATCCTGAAACAGGGTCTTGCTAAATTGCTCAGACTCCCTTTGGCCTCCAAATTGCTATCCTCCTGCCTTGGCCTCCTGAGTCATTGGAATTACAGGTGTGAGCCACCATGCCTGACTCTGTTGTTGGTAGTGTTGTTAGGTGCTGTCAAGTCAGTGTTTGACTCATAGCGACCCTGTGTACAACAGGAGAAACACTATTGTCGGTGCTTCTCTGCTATTCACAGGGTTTTCAATGGCTGATTGATTTTGGGGAGTGGTTTGCTGGGTCCTTCTCCCAAGCCTACTGCACCTGGTGCTCCCAGGTGGTCTCCTATCCAAGCACTAACCAGGCCTGACCCTGCTTAGCTGCCCAGATCTGACGGATCAGTCGCCACAGTGCTATGGCTATAGGCATACCTGGCTCTATTCTCCTCTTAATCTAAGGTTTAAGACAGTATCCTGTTGTTTGTTTTTCTGCTCTGAGTTTTCTTATTCTGTTCGCTGTGGCGTTGAGCACAGAGCATCAGGCAGTGGCTTTAGCGCATCCAAGGCAAGAGAGACCAGGAGTCATCACGCAGCATACGTCACAAAGTTTCCACTCTGGGGCTCATGGGGGCGACACCCCAAGCTCATGATGCCTGTTGAGACAGGTGCCTCTGCCTCTTCTTTTGTATCCACCTTTCCCAGAAACCTCTCTGGAAGAGGCAGAACTGGCACCCAGGACTTGTGCTCTAACTGCAGGGATTCTGAGATGACCCCGTCATGTGGAACATATGTGGCATTGTCTTCCGTGGCAGTACAGCAAAATGGCTGTCAGGAGCAGGAGTCACAGAAACATGAAAAACAGGCAGGTGCCCTGAGACCTGTCACTACAGAGACCTGTTCCTGTCATCATAGAAAACACTGAGCTAAGCCGAGTATTTTATAGAACCCCCAAGTGACCTCAAAAAGTCACTGAAATCTCTCAGAAGTGTCTGAAGTGTCACAAAGACTCTAAGTCACTCTCAGACCAGGGTCACGCCCCCTGGGTAATTCTCCCCAAGGCATTGTCAGCCTTCACCTTGAGTGGGCCACCAGAACTCCCAGCCAACCAGTTAGGACTGGTCTCCGTGGACACTGCCTCCTTTTCAAACACCAGCCATCACCTCTGTTTGATTAATTCCCCCTGTGTCAGTGCCAGAGCACTGAAGCAAAATCACCCAGAGTAACAAATTTGTTTTTCAGTTCTTTGGAGAAACAGCTGTGCAGAAAAGATCAATTTATATTAGGTCTGAGGAAAGTGATGATTGGGGAGAAAATGAGAAATAATTCTTTTCGGGCCCTAATAGAGAACAATCTGTGCAGCCCTTAAGGTCGAAAGATCACAAAGCCTTTCACCAGCATGAGCCTAGGAGGAAGATTTGTGCAGTGACCAGATGCTTGCCTTCTTCCCCTCTCTGTGAGCCGGAGGGTGGCTGAGACAGTGCACAGGAAGGGAAGGTGGGGAGGGCAGAATGCAATAGTCAAAAAAGCAAAAAGGTCCAGAGGTCAGGGTAAAGGAATAAGAGTGCCCTTCTCCTTCTCCACTGCTTTTTGGGATCAACTTCTCCTTATCCTTTTCATTTCCTTGTGTCAATTCCTCCAAGAGACATTCCTTAAACTCCATCACACTCTCTTTAAGTCTAAAGCTGAGCAAAACCTATGTGTAACTTTGCTTCTGTATAGTACTCCACTGCCTCAGACAGACATCCATTCAAATCCTTCCTCTGGTTCCTAATTGCAAATGTCCTTAGGGAGACTGGATTCTGTTGTCGTGCAGTGGAAATTCTAAGGTGGACATGATTAAAGAGAGAAGACCTTGCATTGGCCACAGTGGAGAGGAAAGTGTTCCAAAATAGACGTGTAAGATGTGAGTGGTTCTCAATGGCAGCCTCTACATCATGTTTTAGAAATGCAAATTCTTGTTCCTTCCCTCTCTCTAGATCCTCTGAAACAGAAATCTGGGTTTGTGAGCCACTACAACAGACAAAGAGGACCTCATAAAAGAAGCAGCCGAAACCATGGTATGATGTGTGAAGGCAGTGAAATAACTTGGGATAGGGCCCATTACCTGCCTACTTCCTTCAGTCCCCTTTTCAGTTGAGCCAGTCAAGTGGGACACAGCCCCCTATTTCCTACCCTCTCCTCCCCGTGCTCTGGAAAACCTAGCTCTGAAATGTGGAAAGCTCAGAATTGTAACACATTATACATGTTGTTGTCATCGTTGTTGTTAGGTGCCATCAAGTCAGGTCCAACTCATAGCGACCCTATATACAACAGAACAAAACACTACTTGACATTCTGCCATGCCTGGCACTATGTCAGTGTTTCTCTACTATTCATAAGGTTTTCAATGGTATGTTGTTTCCGGAGTAGGCTACTGGGTCCTTCTCCCTATCCTGTAGCACCTGGTAATCCCAGGTGGTCTTCCACCCAAGGACTAACCAAGTTGACTCTACTTAGCTTTTGAGGTGAGGCAGGATCAGATGGAGGGGTGCTATGGTTGCAGACCATATTATAGATACTAAGAAGAAGCACCATTGTGATTTCACATTTGCAGGTGTTTCCAATAGTAAGTTACCCATAAGATGGTAAAATTGTGGCTATGCAATACTCTGCTAGTCCCCTAGCAATGGCTCCCCTGGACTTCAATTACTTCTAGCATCAAAGATTATTCAACTGCCTCAATTTATGGCTAAAGAGAAACTCTCAAGTTCGTTTTTGTCATCTAATGGCACAGTCAACCCTTGTGCCCTTGCTTTATCAATGCAATATTTGAGTCGCAGTACCAAAACTTATGATTTTCTACACAGTTGCCTTCCTGGAAATTTGTTCTTCAAACTCTCTGTGGTTCTGTCAGTGACTTTTATTCTGTTGTACTTTACTACCCATCGCCGACCACATGTACATATTGAGGCCGGTGTTACATTACAGATACTAGTGCAGATTTCTTCAAAGACATCGAAACAGTTAAGTGTTTGTGGAGCTCTTCTCTCATGAAATAACGCGACCCTCCAAAGGCAGAAACAGCCCTTGGGGACATCAGAACATCCTAGAGCACAGAATTAGCACTCAGGAGTTGGATAGTAAAGTCAAACCCTTCTTTTTTAGACTCTAATATGAAACATTAGTGCCAGAAACTAGAAATAATTTTTTCCTGGATAATCACCCAGAATCCTCTTCAGAAAGGGGAGAGAGCACCTTGATCCATGGCCCTAAAAAAAGGAAGTCACTTTTTTTTTAAGCTCATATGCATCAAGCAATAGCTGTGGTTTCCAGGGAGTGCTCAGAACCTATATGTATTGTGCCTGATGCACTTGCTAGCTCCGGGGTGCCTCTGGAAAAGGTATTCTTTTTGTAGCTAATGTGAATTACAATGCCTATCTGTGTAGTTCTGTGATTCAAAGTGACATCCTATTAAAGGTGTTCCTGACATAAACAGGATTAGGTGGCAATGAGAGAATTAAACAAGAATTATGCTTGGCTGGTAACCTTGAGTCTAATAGTCTTTGAGGACAGCACCACAGTCTTTCTTTCTCTCCATTTTTAATACTGTGATCCATTTACAGAAGAAGCAACTTCAAGCATTGAGAAATTACAAATCAGCACCACCATTTCCCACCACATTTGGTTACTATGATCTGCTCAGAGACTTTGTCAATAAAGAGAACTTAATTGTAGGTGAAATGAATGTATGTTCCATCCTAACCATGACCTTAGTTCTTTACTGCTACTACTACTACTAAAAGCAGTGGCTAAGTTGCCTTCCCTTTATGGCTTAATGATGAGCACATGAAACCATTCATTAGCAAGGGCCAGGAAGTCAACTGAAAGAAGAGATAACCAGGCATATTCCAAAGTGTTCAGTGTCCCGGCTCACCTGACGCTAGAGAGGCATAACACAATGCCACCTATGCAGTTCTCTATCAGGCTGGAGTTGTAATGCCAGGCAGCCTGGACATATTTGGTTATTGACTAATGTGTGAAAGACAAAAATAAGAGGATGAGTGCCCAAGGTCATACAGCAGATCAATAACTAATATAAATAATGGAAACTGTGCGATTCAGCAGTGGGAATAGGGTAGAAATTGCACGTTTGTTGAAGTGAGATAGGCAAAATCTAGAGGACAGAATAGGTTGAAAATGAGCAGGGGAGAGAGAACAGGAAGTTAGGAATATTGTACACACTGTAGAAGATGACAGTCAACGTAATTAGTACAAATAAGTGTTGACATTGGAAATAGGTGTGAGAAGGGGCAGTTATTGGGTTGGCTTAAAAGGCAGCATTTCCCAAAGCAAGCAGCAACTGAGCCAAGAAAAGCAGAGTATAGCCAATTTGTTTTGGAAGATTGCTGGCTCAATTTGGTGGGTAGAAAACACTGGAGCTTTAATGCTTGCAATCGATAAGTATTAAAGTAGAGAGAACTCTTCCAAGGAAATCCTAGGCACATATAATACCCTGCTTGTTTTCAACCTGAGGCTATGCTCAGTTATGCTGATTATATCTCCTAAATAACCACCCCATTGGAGTAAAAGGAAATAAAAATGTGCTTCAGGGAAGGAGGTAGGGAAGACATGATTTAGTACCTACTCTTTAGCAAAAATCATGGTTGGCATCTAATTTAACTCATAACAATCCTGCTAGTTAGTAATATCATGAGTACCTTTTTAAGCAATTGAAAATAGGCTCAGTGTGATTGATTTGCTCAGTATCCAGTGACTACGGTCACACCTACTCCGGGGCCCATCTGGATGGCACTCATCCAGTCACGGCTGTGGCTTCATGGAACGGCTCAGAGGCCAATGCTCTCTGATGTCAAACGTAATGAGTTTTATAATCTTGTAACTCCAATTGTGATCTCTGGACCAGCTGCACCATGCCCCAGGGAGCTATAGAGGAAGAAACTGCATTTTAACAAGATCCTAACATTCACTTCAGCCACTGAAAGTGCTATGAATAGCAGAGAAGCACTGACAATAGTGTTTCACCTGTTGTACCTAGGGTTACTATGAGTTGGACACCAACTTGATGGCACCTAACAACAACAGCAATAACAACAATAACAGCAAAAAAATTTCACATTAAAGTGCATATGCATGTTTTACAGGATGGACTGCTGCCTGACCCTTTGTCTTAACAAGAAGGATTAGGAATTCCCAGAGAGACATTCTTAAACTCTTTTGATTCATGAAACACTCTAAGAATGTGATGAAAAATATGGACCCACTCCTGAAAAGGACTTATGCACACTTCTACACAGATTTATACCTATTTTCTGGGGGTTAGAGACCCCCTGTATCCCATGGATGAACAACCTAGTTATGTGTAGACTCCATGTTAAAAATGCCTTTGAGAGGTGATTAAGGTAATAGAGAAATCAAAACCAGGATAAAAAGTTTGTTGTTGTTGTTGTTAGGTGCCATCGAGCTGTGTCCAGCTCATAGCAACCCTCGTAGGGTTTTCAATGGCTGATTGTTTCGAGATTGCCTTGGGAGTGGATTGCCATGTCCATCTCCCATTTTTGTGGTGCTGGGAATCGAACACAGGACCTCAGAGAATGTGGAGCAGTGCTCTACAAACAGCTAAATCTCAGCCCATAAAAGTTTAGAAAAATGAAAAAACAATGGCAACTGCAAAAATGCACTCTTTCCCTTAGAGGCCCTGTAATTGTGAAAGTTGTGCTATCTATGCATTCCTAGAAATTAGCAGAAACCTTTCTTTAAGTCACTTACATGGACATGAGAAATTTCTCCCCATTTCCCCCTCATTATTCATTTCTTCACAATCAACTGTATTCATAGTTATTGGAAGTTTCAGTCTTGCTGTAGCCTGAGTTTTAAATATTCCCCAAAGGTCCATGGGATAGAGGTATGGACCCCAGCTCTGTGCTGTTGGGAGGTGACGAAAGCTGTGAGAGGTGGGGCTTGGTGAGGGGTCCTTAGGACACTGGGGATAGCCCCTGAAGGCGACTTGGGGACCATGGTGTCTTCTTCTCCTTCTCCTTCTCCTTCTCCAGCTTCGTCTTCATCGTCTTCTTCTTCTCCTCCCCCCCTCCTCCTCCTCCTTTTTCTTCTCCTTCTTCTTCTTTCTTCCGCAGTCCTAGGGAACTGAACCAAGGGCCTTGCACATACTTTGCAAGCACTCTGCCACTGACTGCACCTTCAGCCCCTTTTTAATTTCTTAAATCAAATAGGGTCTTTTTAAGTTACACAGGCGATCCTCCTGCCTCAGCCTCCCTAGCTGCTAGGGTTATAGGCATGCAGCACCACTCCCAGCTTCTCCTTTCTCTTTATAAATTAATTACCTGATATACTTTGTTATATTGCAGAAAACTGAATAACACAAGTTCCAGTGCTGTGATCTTCTACATTGATAAACATGTTTATCCAAGATGACATTTGGATACTTTGTTCTTATAGATTTTTAGATATAAATTGAATTATGCTTTCAAAAACTTTATTTTAAGAAATTTTTAACTACTCAGCTTATTATAATGTTAGATTTCTAATTTTTTTATTAACTGTAAAATCTGCAGCAAAAAAAAAATATTTTTCTTGATTTTAAGTAAACTATGCAAGTTCTCAGCACTTCCCAACTTTTAGTAAGATTTCAAACACTATAAAATCATCACCTTGACTATCTTCTTTGTTCTTTTCTTTCTATCCTTGGACTTGAGTTCTTGTTAGGTGCCATTGAGTTGGGTCCTACTCATAGTGACCCTATACAAAGCAGAACAAAACACTCCCCAACACCGTGCCATACCTGGCACTATGTCAGTGCATCTCTATTATTCATAGGGTTTTCAGTGGCAGATTGTTTTGGGAGTGGGCTGCCAGGTCCTTCTCCCTGGCTTGAAGAGCCTGGTATTCCCAGGTGGTCTCCCATCCAAAGACCCTGCTTAGCTTTGGAGAGCAGATGAGACGGGATGCCTCGGTGAAGCGCCTGTAGACTGGGACTTGAAAGGGAAGTCTATGTTGTGAAGAGCTTCACTTCTTTCCTAACCAAATCAACTCTTATGTAATCTGGCACAAATTTTGAAGAGGAGTGAGCTCAAAATAGATTAAATTATCACCCTTTGTTAGCAGAGACTTAATCCTGCTTGAGTGTCTACTAGTGATTTGTTCTAGTCTTACTTGGTCTGTAGCACTACCTTTCTCTTTTCCACTATTTCTAAAAATCCAGTCATTTTTTAATTTTGCTAACATTTCCCCTTTCTTCCTCACTGTCAGGATCCCTAAAAAAGAATGAGTTATCAATATAGTTTCATGTTGGTAGGAGTTCCCCATGTAAATTCCTTTACAAATATCAGAATAATTATGAACTGGCTGCAGTTTTTGTTGTTGTTGTTGTTGTGGTGGTGGTGGTGGTGGTGGTGGTGGTACTTGGGGTTGAACCAGGGCTTTGCACTTGCATGCTTTCCAAGTGCTGGACCACTGAGCTGCACCCCAGCCCATTTTTTTACCTTTTGAGACAGGGTCTCGCCAAATTGCACAGACTGCCTCTGGTCTCAAACTTGCCATTCTCCTGCATCTGCCTCCAGAGCCACTGAGATTATAGGCATGGGCCATCGTGCCCAGCTTGTTTTACAAAAGTACTATAAAAATTACAAATTATACTAAATTCACAGAGAATAAAAACCACAACTATTTAATTTCTCTACATCTACATAATAGTTTAGACTCTTTTTAGTAATAATCTGATAAAATAAATACTTTATATATTATTATATATATTTATATATTATTATATGTGACCATAACTAGCAAGTAAATTTTAGTAACATCTGTTTATAAACATCTGTCAACAGGTGCAATTTAGACAACTATAAAGTCATAGCACTGATGTAACATTTTATTTTCATTTTTTATTTAGCTTTAAATGAAGCAATAAATTTCAAAGTTAAAACTGTTAACCATTTAATAAACTATTCCAAAAATGAACCAAAATTAAGATTGACCATTAACATGGTGTAGAACATGGTCTACACCATTACATCTCAAAGTTTATTCTCCTTTTCACTGTTTTCAGTGTTAAATACAATCTAAAATTCCAAGTGTTCACAGAGAATAACAAAATTGAGGTAAGAACCAGAGCAGAAAAAATGGTGCCAGCTATGGCTAAAACCAGTGGGAACAAATCTAAACTCTTGTGACTGTCAACTGCTTCTAGCAGGGTTGAATCCCAAGCATGTGACTGAGATCTCCAAATTAAATTCCATGCAGGGTACAATGTTTCTTAAAGGACACATTCTGAAAAGTCTAACTAGTATATCATATATATATTATTTTTAAAAATGGTAACCTAAGCAATTGCTTAAAATTTCGACAACAAATTATTGTAGGAAAAAGTATTTTATTATTGGCATTGTTAGTACATGGTAATTCCTGACTACATGGCCATCATTAAGAGTAGGCCAACATTTAGTCACCTGTAGCCATGCCACTGTGGTGTCTGATCCCATCAGATCTTGGAAGCTAAGCAGGGTCGGGCCTGGTTAGTCCTTGGATGGGAGACCGCTTGGGAACACCAAGATAGACCTGGGAGATAGACTTGGAAACTCACTCCAGAAAAACAATCAGCCATTGAAAACCCCATGAATAGCAGAGAAGCACTAACAACAGTGTTTTATCTGTGGTATATAGGCATACTATGAGTTGGACACCCACTCGATGGGACGTAACAACAACAAACATTTAGTCAGTTTTATTATTGTTTCTAAATTCTCTACAGACAGTGTGCCTCCTTGAACCCTATGCTTGAGACTTTTGTCACCAGATTTTGGCACCACTGCTTGCAAATATTCATATCTTTGAGCACATTTTATGATTTGAGAAATTTACTAATAAAGATCAAAGGAAATAGCCTTCAGTGTGGATTACAACTCAGCATCAAGAAAACAACAAACCTTACAACTGAATCAGTATGCAATTTCATAATAAATGGAGAAAAGATTGAAGTTGCTCTACTTGGTTCTACAATCAACACCCATAGAAGCAGCAATCAAGAAATCAAAAGATTCATTGCTTTGTGAAAAGCTGTGGCAAAAGATCTCTTTAGAGTATTGAAAAGTAAAGATGTCACATTGAAGACAAAGGTGTGCCTGACTCATGCCGTGGTATTTTCAGTCACATCATATGGTCGTAAAAGCTGGACACTGAACTAGGGAGACAGGAAAAGAACTGATGCTTTTGAGTTGTGGTGCTGGAGGCGATTATTGAATATACCATGGACTGGCAAAAGAGTCAACAGATCAGTTCTAGAAGAAATGGCAACCAGAGTGTTCCTTGGAAGCAAGGATAGCTAGACTATGTCTTATGTATTTTGGACATGTATTCAGGAGAGATCAATCCCTGGAGAAAGACATCATATTTGGGAGAGTGGCAGGTCAACGAAAAAAAGGAAAACCGTCCACCAGCTGGACTGACACAGTGTCTGCAAAATTGGGCTTAAACATAAATAAGATCATGTGCCTGGCACAGAATCAGAGAGTATCTTGATCTGCTGTACATAGGCTCGCTATGAGTCGGACCTGACTGGATGGCACCTAACAACAACAACAACTGGAAATAAAATAAAGATGACGAAGAAATAAAGTGAATCTTTAAAGACAAATCAGCTCTGCTGAGGAACAGGCTGTCCTCAAGGAGAATCTGGTTCTTTCAAACAGGGAAAATCCAAAGCCCAGTCCGATGCGTCACAGAGTTACTGCCTCATCGCAGTGACCAGGGTGACCCTTCCCCTTACCTTTGCTGGCTCAGAGATTAGACTTCTGTGTGAGGGGAAGGAGCTCCCTTGCTCTGCAGACATACTCTATCTTATCAAAGGAAAACAAATCTCTACAATGCCCGTATTACCCACCAAAAAGCCATTCAACAAAAGAGCTGGGGATAGCATCACTGAGGCCATTTTGATTGTCTGTGTTTGCCCACATGTTAACTTTGCTTCCAAAGAGGGAGGTTTGCTGGTTGATTCTTCACATAGGAAGCCCTGAAGAGTCAGGGCTAAATGGCCTGCAAAGCCAAGAACCACTTAAGAGCTTACCGGCTTATGTCTCCTGTGTAGAATTGGGTGTCTCAGAGGCACACAATCTCTCCTGTGCTGCAACATGGGAACAGGTCTGTGGATTTCCCTGTTTAACAAGCTCTGGAGCACCAAGAACGTACATTACATGGAAAGGAGCCGAAATGTTCAGATGAAATGTTTGAAGCAATCCTATGAACAATGCTGTGTATAGCAGCTGCTTTTATTTTTTCCTAAATACAGCCCAAACATCTTCCTTGTCAAAAGGAGAGGATTTTCTTTTACTATAAAAAGATAATTAATTCAGGCTGGATAAATTTAATGGCTCATTTGCCATCTGGGCGAAGCAAACAAAACACCAGCATAGAATTGTGTGAAGAAAAAAAATTAAAATATGGAATAAAAATATACGCTAGAACTTTATTTTGATTTCTTGAGCAACAAGTAATTTTCCACCCCAAGTATTATGCTCATGCTTATTTAAAAAGAAATGTAAAAGGCGATAAGGCATAGAGAAATACACAGCTGGACTTGTACTGAATTTCAGGTGGCTTCTTGCTTCTGCTTTATTTTCACACATCAGTGACAAAAGTAAGCTTTTTCTGAGGCTCGTCTCCTCTTTTTGTCTATGCCCATGAGACACAAACACTCTGACCAAATAAAATAACATAGGTAAACGTGCTTTGTGAACTCATGAATTGTAAATGCCTAAGAGAACTTTTATTATTACCTTCAGCCTGGTGTATCTTTTTTTCTTTTCCTCTTTTTTTTTTTTTTTTTCAGTACTGGGGGTCGAACCCAGGGCCTCACACTTGCATGCTCTGTAAGTGCTGGACCACTGAGCTGCACCCCCAGCCCATTTTTTTTTTTTTTTTTTACTTTTTTGAGACATGGTCTCGCTAAATCACACAGACTGCCTCTGGTCTCAAACTTTCGCTCCTCCTGCCTCGCCCTCCTGAGTCCCTGGGAAGCCTGGTGTGTCTTTAGAGAGGAAAACTCATGGACAAGTTAGGGTTTAACTTTATTAATTCAACTCAGAAAAGTGAATTTGGCTGATGACCGTGATCTTTAAAATCTTTGAGAAAGAGGATGCTCGTCATGTAGAGCCGTGAATGCTCAGTTCATCTTTAGGCTCTTGTTATTTTTAGGTGCCCACAAGTCAGTATCCGATTCATAGCAACCCTCCATACAACAGGAGGAACACTATTGTCAGTGCTTCTCTGCTGTTCATAGGGTTTTCAGTGGCTGATTGTTTTTTGGGAGTGAGTTGCCAGGTCCTTGTCCTGAGCCTCCAGCACCTGGTGTTCCCAGGCAGTCTCCCATCCAATACTAACTAGGCCCGACCCTGCTTAGCTTCCAAGATCTGATGGGATCGGATGCCACACGGTTACAGCTGCAGGCTTTAGACACTTTTGTTGTTGTTGTTAGGTGCCGTCAAGTCGGTATCCGACTCATAGCCGACAGAGAAACACTATTGTCAGTGCTTCTCTGCTGTTCATAGGGTTTTCAATGGTTAGGCACTTAGCTGCCACTTATTCAGAAATGTTTCTTCTTTCTTAGCCTCTCCTACCCTCATTCCCTTTCACGTCTTCTAAGGCTCAGTACCGCCTAGCCCCAGTTACACCTAGGGTACCTGTGCTTCCAAAGCCATTTCTCCACTGAGACATCTCTCCTTTCCCCTTCCCATTTTAACTGCATGCAGTTGCCATTCAGCAGAGCACTGTCCTCATCCTCTTGATTCTGTATCCTATTTCTGTTTTTGATGAGAACTGGCCTTCCTTATATCTAAAAGTTCTCAGTGAAAAATGATTTAGAAAGTCCTTCTTTCAAGAAGCCATCCCTGTGGCAGGATTTTGACCACAGACCCCTTCTGACTGTCCACAGAGAGCAAGGCTGGACTGACGAGTCCTCATCACCTCAGCCTCTCCGTGGCACAGGCTATAAAGGGGCGTGTTGACAGTAAATGAGGAATTACCTACTCTCTATTAAGTGTTGCAAGGAATTCACTGAATGCTGCAGCGATGAAGCTCATGTACAAGATGGTGTTAGAAGTAAGTTTATGAACCTGGGATTTAGTGGTAAGGAAATTTTCACTTGAGCTCTTCCCTTGACAGTAGAAATTTTGCTCCTGATATTTATTATACACGTCAGTATAATAGTCTTCTTTCTTTTGGGATATATGCAGCAAAATCTTAATAGACCCTATGAAACCAGTCAATTCTTAACTTACCACCTTTCTTTGTCAGTCTTTCCCTCCTCCCTGGTCATTCTGGATTTCCTTTGACATGATGAACGTCTCAGTTTTTCCTGACTGAAGGTGTTGGCAAGTGGTTTTCTCATTCCACTCTTTCTGTTTCCCCTTATGTAATTCCTAATCAGAATTTGTAGCTGAGCTCAGCTGTCACTTTCTCAAAGAAATGTTCTCTGACATCTTAAATCAAGCTGATCTTCCCATGTTCCCTTCATAGAATTGATAACAACCAAATAAGCATTGGGGTGATTATTTTGACAATATCATCCTCCTGATGGACTGTAAACTCCGTGAGGGCTGAGACTATAATTTTCTTATCCACAGCTATAATTGCAGCACCTGGCCTTATGTTCACACATAGTAGGTTTGCAATAAATATGGTTCCAATATGACAGATGAGCTAGGGTTTAGCTCAGTTGGTAGACTGCTGCACTGTACTTTGTGAGGACCCACGTTCTATCCCCAGCACCGCAGAAATATGAGAGGGATGTGGCAATCCACTCCGAAAGCAATCCCAAAACTATCAGCCACTGAAAACCCTATGAGTGTGGCTTTGAGTCTGACTGCCCTTGATGACATCTCACAACAACAATATGAGAAGGAGCGAGCTCCTTAATGAGAAAAAGTGATAACACTGATGAAGGCAAATGATTTGCAAAGTAATCCTGGATTCTATGATGACAATATCCTTAAGGGTTGAAATATAGAAACTGGATATATATATATATTTTTTTTCTTATTTATTTATTTATCTGTGGTACTTGGGGTTGAACCCAGGACCTCACACATGCTTTGTAAGTGTTTTACCACTAAGCTGCACCCCCAGCCCATTTTTCCTTTTTATTTCAAGACAGTGTCTCCCTAAATTATGCAGGCTGCCTCTATTCTCAAATTCACATCCTCCTGCCTCCGCCTCCCAACTCACTGGATTACAGGCATGTGTCACTGCACCTGGCTAAATGTACAATTTTCAATTTTGCTTCTCCAATTCCTCTTCTTGTTGTTAGGTGCCATCCGAGTCAGGTGCGACCCTATGTACAGTGGAACAAAACACTCCCCAATTCTGTGCCAGGCACATGGTCTTATTTATGTTTAAGCCCATTGTTTATGTTTATGTTTAAGCCCCTACGTGTCTGTCAGTTTGCCGCGCTATGGGGGCTTGTGTGTTACCATGAGGCTGAAAGCTATGCCACAGTATCTCAGATACCAGCAGGGTCACCTATGTTAGACAGGTTTCAGCTGAGCTTCCAGACTAAGACAGACTAAGAAGAAGGACCCAGCAAATTGCTCCCAAAACAAACACCCATTGAAAACCCTATGAACAGCCAATTCCTCTAGCAGCTAATTTATTTCCAAATGTGGGATTGAAGAAGTAAAACAGGATGAAAGCATGACTGTATTGATTTATTGATCTTTCTTCTATGTTGTGTCACGTAGACGATGCAATTATGATTAGGTGACTTCTTAATACAAGAAAATACGTCATATAATAGAATCCTCAGTGAGGACACAATTCAGTCTTTGACACATTCAGAAACACTGAACAAAATCTCTACAAAAATGGGATTTCCTCTATGTAAAATACTTATATGTGGCAACCATATGTTAACTATGACTCATCTATGAGGGCAGCAAGTTAACTAAATCTGATGAAATACGGAAGAGGGAATAGAAATTCACTTACTAGGATTTCTGTGTTGATCAGGGATGAAGGGGCGGGAACAATCATATTGTTTGATTTTCATTTTGTGTAGATTGGTTCTATTTTACGAATTATTGGATTTGATGGTCATGAACAGTAACACACCAGAACACCTCAGCCTCTCTTTGTAGCTACAACAAAACAAAATTATTCCATTGGCTCCCTCTTCCAAGACAATGAATGAAGCTACAGAAAACCAGATTGTAATCAGGGTTTGAAATTCTCTAGGATCACAAATTCTGTACTAGTTCTGCTGTGTTTTCATGTCCCTTATCTTCTGGTCTTTTTGTTTATTGCCAGGGACGGTGTGGAGACAATACTCTCTCCTATAACTTTTCTTTGCCTGAAATTAAGAAAATGCAAGAATATAGATCATCAGTATGACTCTGGACTGTTAATCTAATTTTTATTAGGCTTACCTTTGTTATGTGAGTTTAGATATATTATTTTGCACATTATTATAAGTAACACATGGCAAGCATTTTATGCATTTAGGGCAGTAGGTGAGAGGCAAACCCAGGAGGCTCCTCTAGGCAAATGACATAGGGCTGGCCAATGAGGGACAGTGAAAGAAGGGTAGATTTTGAAATACAAATGAAAGATTGAAAATTTACATTGCTGTTCATGATTAATTTGTTTTTTTTACATTAACAAAGTGGGTGTTAAGAAGTTGCAGATCTGTGCTTTCAGCTTCCTAACGTTAACTTGCCTGCAGCCTTAGCCCTGTGGCGTCTGATCCCGTCAGATCTCGGAAGCTAAGCAGAATTGGGCCTGGTTAGTACTTATATGGGAGACCGTCTGGGAATATCAGGTGCTGCAGGCTCGTGAGGGCAACCCACTCTCAAAAAAACAATCAGCCATTGAAAACCCTATGAATAGCAGAGAAGCACTCACAATAGTGTTTCGCCTGTTGAACACAGGGTCACTATGAGTCGGATACCAACTTGATGGCACCTTACAACAACAACAACAACAGTTAACTGGCCCAGGTTAAGTAACCCAGGAGAAGAATTCTAATTTTGAGCACTGGAAAATTGTGAATTTTAAACCCATGGTGTATTTATATAATCAAAATGGGCCACTGGTCACTATAAAATATTATTGGTACTATGACTAGCATGATTTTCCTTCTCCTGTCCCAAAAACCACTGAAGGAGGACTAACTTCTGCCTAAGGATGAGATTAGAAACTTAAAATTAAAAATGGTGCATTTTCCCTCTACTTGCCACCAACAGAAAAGCTAAAGCACACACTAATTTTACACAGTGCAATGCAAAAAAGTTATAAGCAATTATAACAAATTACAATCATTTTTGTCAGATTAACATGGATTGCAACAAGTCAGTAGTTATTTTCTTTTTTAAAAAAATTTCACAAACATGGCAAAAAGAATTGTGAAAATAAAATACTTCTATTTGGGAAAGCATGCAGTATAAACATCAATGCAACCAGTAGTTTTTCTAGGCACTTTTCTACCTTCCACTAAAAGGTTATTACCGCCACCTGTTGCACATTATATGCCAGGAATTGGAATGTCTTCCTGTCATAACAAATATCTTAGTTGTTGTCAATAACTTAGTTGTTGCTGTTGTTATTGTCAGGTGCCTTCCAGTCGAGTCTGATTCATAGCTACACTAAGTAAAACAGAATGAAACAGTCCCCGACATTGTGCATGTGGCACTATTGTCAGTGCTTCTCCATTATTCACAGTATTTTCAATGGCAGATTGTTTCAAAAGTGGGCTGCCAGGTCCTTCAGCCTGAAGCACCTGGTGTTCCCAGGCAGTCTCCCATCCAAAGACTAACCAGGCCGACCCTGCTTAGCTTCCGAGATCAGATAGGATGCGATGCCAGGGTGCTATGGCTGCAGACTGCTTTGGGAGCATTTCAATATATTTGGGCAATTTGTTTTATTTCAAGCATTCCCAAGAACATAAAGTTATTTTGTTTATAGATATTCATTATATATTATATCATTTATCATATTATATATATGAATTATATGAGGTAGTATTTTTATATGGAATTGTTGTTGCTGTTGTTGATAGGTACTGTCTAATCAGTGTCCAACTCATAGTGACCCTATGTATAACAGATGAAACACTTGTTCCTGCTTCTCTGCTATTCATAGGGTTTTCAATGGCTGATTGATTTTTGGGAGTCAGTTGCTGGGTCCTTCTCCCAAGCTTGCAGCACCTGATGTTCCCAGGCAGTCTCCCATCCAAGTACCAACCAGGTCCACCTCTGCTTATCTTCTGAGCTCAGGCGAGATGGGATGCCAGGGTGCTATGCTGCAGACAGTTACTTAGTTATCAATATCTAATTACTGAGTAAAACACAGGGTTCACACACAGGTCCTCTTTTTCTCATTAGTAGCCAGTCTTCCCTCTGGGTGCTGCGCTAAATGGATATTTAATGCGGGCAGAGTTCCACACTTATTTTGTTATTGGATTATCACCTTTGAACAAATGCCCCCTTTTTTCCTATAAAATATCAGCGTGATTTTAATTGATAAAATGTGTACAATTTTATTCAACATTTTATGTTATATTACAAATATATACAATTTCAATAATAAATTAAAAATAAATGGCAAAATAAGTCTAAGAAAAGTTCATAGTTACTCTGTTACTCAAAGATATTTTTCTGCTTTCCTTTGTAAGAGTTCACCTGATCAAAGGACCTGATCATCTTCTCGCTTGAAGAATTTGTTTTGGCGGCACATTTGAAATGCAGTGTCTTGTTGCCTAAAAGCGGCAGGAAGATGTTTGTTAATAACAGAAACACTGAAGAACGGTCGCCATCAAGAGGAGTTGATGAACATCTGTACAATATGCACAAAGCTTTGCAAGAATTCCGTAATGTTCTTTTCCTCCAGTTCCTCACATTCTTTGCATCCAGATTCTGTTATATTCTGCTGAATTAAAAAGAAAAAAGAATTAGGTTGGCAAGTCTAATATATTTCTTTCCTGGGAATTTCACACTATTTGAACCATAGGGTAAAATCTTCAGACACGAAATATTTGGCAAATTAATGTCATGATTGGGAAAAACTATGAGAAAGAATTGGGAGATTTGACATGGGCTTAGATTTTCTATCATGGATTAAGATCAATGAAAAAATAAGCAATATGTATTAGATCATGGACTTCCTGCTTACAGTCCTTCAATAATTTCCTATTGGCTATACCTAGCATGAGGGCTGGGATGTAGCTCAGTTGGTAAAGTGCTGCTCTGCAGTCTCTGAGGTCCCGAGTTTGATTCCCAGCACTGCAAAATGGGAGAAGGATGTGGCAACTCACTCCCAAGGCAATCCCAAAACAGCCATTGAAAACCCTATGAGGGTCGCTATGAGTTGGACTCAACTCGACAGCACCTAACAACAACACACCTAGCATGAACTCTGTGTTTCCCTGCATGGTATACAGACCTTCTATTCTTTACCTAGTTATTTCCCCAGGGTCTGGAATGTTGTGCCTTAAGAACACTGAGTGAGCCCCTGTCTTTCCTTCCCATGCACAACTCATGCTATCGGATGCCTCTCTGCCTTTTCTTTTCTGTCTGTTACATTCTTCCTATTTTACTGATGCTACTCACACTTAGTCTGTAGCCATAGCACCCAGGCATCTGATCTTGCCTGATCTCAGAAGCTAAGCAGGGTCAGCTTGGGTGGGAGACGGTCTGGGAACACCAGTTTCTGCAGGCTAGGGAGAAGGACCTGGCAACTCACTCCTGAAACAATCAGCCATTGAAATACTTATGAATAGCAGTTCTGCACTGACAAGAGTGCTGGGCTTGGCACAGTATTGGAGAGGGTTTTATTCTGTTGCACATAGATAGGGTCACTAGGAGTTGGACTCGACTCAATGGCACCTAACAAGAAGAACTCACACTTAAGATTGTTCAAGTGTCTTTGTGTGTGTGTGTGTGTGTGTGTGTGTGTGTGTGTGTGTGTGTGGTACTAGGGGTTGAACCCAGGGCCTCGTGTTTACATGCTTTGCAAGTGCTGGACCACTGAACTGCGCCCCCAGTCCTTTTTTTTTTTTTTTTTTACTTTTTGAGACAGGGTGTCGCTAAATTATGCAGACTGCCTCTGGTCTTGAACTTGTGATCCTCCCGCCTCTGCCTCCTGAGCCGCTGGGATTAGAGGTGTGCGCCACCGCGTCTGGCCAAATGTCTTCTTTAGGAAGGCTTCCCTGCGCACCTGCGCTCCAGGGAGTTGGCTCAATGTCCCATTTCTACATCTCAGAACTCCTTGTCCAACCCTCTCCCTCAGCACCTCATGTGTTATATTCCTGTTAAGAAGTTTTAACCTTTTTGCACTACTGATGTCTAAGTTCTCCTGGGAGAGCAAGGCTACACACTCTATTTCCCTAGCATTAAGCATAAGGCCTGGCATTTTGTAAACACCCAATCGTTACTGGCTGCACCAAACCGTTTAGGTGAATACCTACAAATCATTATAAGTCAAACACAGCCTTGTGGATAACTAGAATATTCCAAATGCAGCAGTCATGAATAAACATTTGAGAGATCATCTGAATGATCAAGGCTGTGCTAGCAAAAATCAAAATTGGATTCTACATCCATTAAGCACTTGGCATTTGTCAAGCACATACTGCATGCCAGGCACTGTCACATTTCACATCCTGTTGTCCTATTTGATCCTGAAAATAATGATGTCAGAGAGGCATAGATGTAAGTGACTCATCTCAGTCGACACTGTCAGCTGAAATGCTTCACGTCCATGTCTCCTGCCTGTGCAGCCCTGCCTCTCATCCCAGTATGTAGGACATACTATGTGGGGATAAGGGTGACTATCCACGTGTACTTTATAAGGCTCAACATGGATATAATCACAAGTCACCTGTAGCATGGCTCACCCTCAGGAAGATGCAGGTAACATACTGTGGGAGTGGTTGAACCATTAATAATTCATTTCAAATAAATATATTAAGTGTTCACTATGTGAACACCAGGTGCTGTAGGCTTGGGAGATGGACCTGGCAACCCACTCCCAAAAATCAATCCGCCATTGAAAACTCTATGAACAGCAGAGAAGCACTGACTATAGTGTTTCACCTGTTGTAGGCAGGGTTGCAATGAGTTGGATACCAAATGGACGGCACCTAACAACAACAACAATGTGAAGAGTAGATAGCCTAACAATTAGAATAAAAGGATAATGAAAAGGTAGTTTGCCCTCTTCCTGTCTGTCCTCCTTGCAAATAGTTGCATCCCAAAACAGCTATTCTGACCCGCTCTCCTACACTGTTCCCCTGCTAAAATAAAAACAGGAGTTGATTTATGTCCTGCTCCTGAATACATGTAAAACTTGTACAAAAATATCTTCTATGAAAATGATTTGTAATCTGTGGACTTACTACCTGAGAGATGTCTTGAGATGTAAAATCACATCCTTTGGGTTGTGAGCTTTTTGTTTTCTCCATATCTGATCTTTAAAGTACAGAAACAAACACAAGAGTAAAACACTGAAAAGAACCCCAAAACATCTGCTCTTAGAAGCTGACATTCTATTGGGGAAAACCAGACAATACCCACAAAGTAAAACACATAATTATCAGAGAGGGGGACCCGTAGACAAGGACCCACGGAGTCCTGAAGTGGGGAAGGGGCCACAACTGTAAACACCATGGAGAAGGAGACATTTAAGCAGTGTCCAAGCAGCCTGGCATTTGTCATGAAAAGCCCAGGCGCCCAGCCCCACCAGCCCAGTGGCACTGCACTTGCTGCTGCCTCTGCGTGAACACACTTCCCCAGGTACCGCCAGCTCATGCCTTCATTTCCCCACACGTCAGCTTATTCGCTAGACTACTCTAAACTAGAACCTCTGTCCCCTTCACCTGTTTCTTTACTGCCACTGGACTTAAAAACTAGTTAGTTACGCATTTCGTTATTGACTGGCTGATTGAGATTTCTTTCCTCCTTCAGAGCAGGGGTCACGGGTGCTCTTTCACACTCTATCCTGAAGGCCAAAACATATTTATTAATTGAATGGCTTATGTTATGCTTTCTCTGTTCATAAAGCTCCTTCTGTCCACCTTGCTTTGGCTATGAGTGTTTTTGCCCCAGAAGCCACACTCAGTATTTCACGGCCTTTGCCCAGCTCCTCCCCACCTACCATGGGAGTCCTTAGTGTTTGTGCCACTCGAACCTTCGGCTGCCCCTGTCACCTGGGATGTGCCAAATTATACTCACATTATTAATACTTTTTATTATCCTTTTTTCAGGATTTAATTTTTCAGAGGGTGAAAGGAGAGACTCTGGCTCCCATTTTACTAGCTGCATGAATTGGCGGGAGAGATTCAAGCTTTCGGCGCTCAACTTTTAAACAGAAATAAGGAGCACTAAGGTTCAATCCCCATCCACTCCCAAAGCAGTCCCGAAACAACGAGCCACTGAAAACCCTATGAGGGTTACTATGAATCGGATCTGACTTGATGGCACCCAACAACAACAAGTTGAAAAAGAAGTAAGGAGCCACTGCAGTGTTGCATGCCTATAATCCTAGTGACTCTGGAAGAGGAGGGAGGAGGATCGAACATTGGGTTGAGGCCAGAGGCCCCTTGCGTAACTTAACAAGACTGTCTCAAAATAAAAAATGTTACCATGACTGAAGTTGAACACTGGGTTACGTGACTAATGCCCATCCACTGCACTGCTTGCGTGGACCACCACGACTCTAGCACTGAAGCACACTGCCTGGCCTGATTCAGCCAAGGTCTGTTCACCAAATAAATCAGTGAGCAGTTTAGGATGGTGTACGTGTTGGCTCCAGGGCCACTTCTGCTTTCCAGTCCACTGGAAAGGAGCTCTCTCTCCTGAGTACCCTTCAGGAGGGTCTGCTTCTATTAACGACTTCTCCCAATCAAGCCAAGCACACCAAGTGGAGCTCAGTACAGCTCCTGGGGAACTCACCGCATTAGAAGATAAACTGCTGTTTACTAGGATGATCAGGTTTGTTACTATTTCTTTCACATCCTCATCCCTGGATTCGTGAAGAATAACTCGTAACTCCAGGAGAAAGCAGTTCATTGCTGTGATTTTGCAACTGGGCTAAAAATAAAAGGGGAAAAGAACCACTTGGGGAAACAATGTATTCTTCCATTACTCATTTTCACATTGAGGTAATTCTGATTTTTGAAATGTCAATCAAGGTATTTTATAAAGATGCAAAACACCCTGAAGAAATTTTACATAGCAAAGCAGCTTATTTTTTTATTTTACTTTTTGAAGCCAAAACAAAAACCAACAAAAAACAAGAATGACACTGTTGTACAGCAGAAAGAAGGTAAAAGTAGGAAGCGTGCGCAGAGTAGGCTGTTTTCACACGGAGCACACTTCCCCTGTGCCAAGGACGGTAACCGTGGTCCCAGGCTGTCCGACATCAGTATACGTAGTACATTTGCAAGAATTTCCAGAATCAGATTGTACATGAACATTTTAAGTAGCAGTCCCTGCTAATCATCCTATTCCTTCAGGTTCCAAAGTTCCAGGGTAAGAAAGAGTTCCACAAAATTTAAGAGAAAAATCAAAGCAGAGGTGGTGGCTACTTGCAGGCTGGCCAAATTAGAAAGACTCTTCCAATGCACAGACAAATATACTTCTCATAACAGTTGTTTAACAGAAACCTATACTTACAAGAAAGAATGCATTTAATGGGGACTTGACAATGACTTATTTGACTGGGTCCCTAGTATCCAGCCCAGTGCCTAGGTGCAAACACTGAGTGGAAATGAATAAACACACCCCCATGCCAGCACTACATCTGTGCAGGAGTAACAAGTCGATCCCTATTATCACATTAGCAATAATAACTCTGAGGTTCAGGAATGTGAAGTGACTTCCAAGGTAACAAGGACTGTCAGTGTTAAAATCTAAATTCCAGTCTCAGGTTCTTTCTACAGACCAGGGGTTATGAGGTTATCTGGCAAAAAAAGCAATCTCAGGACACTGAATTTTGTTGGTTCATTGACTGCTTTCTTCTTAGGAAAAAAAATGCAAAAATAACTAGAAAACATGCTGAAGCCAGAAGAGGGAGATGATTTCTACAAACAGCAGCACCACCCAAGTGGCTGATGAACATCTGTTTTCCCTAGTTTCTGCCAATGGCTCCTTTCCAACATGTATTAAGTATTAGTGAGGGCAAAGCTTCTATTTTAGAGGGCAAAGCTTCTATTAATTGAGGAACAGGATTGAGGACATTGTTTTGAACACACACAGTATAGTTTGTTTTCCATGCAGTGAAACTGGGGATTCATTTCTTGATTTTAGTAACAATCCAGAGGGAAAAGAACCACAGTATGATCAAAATTCCACAAGCCTTAGGCAATGGCAGTGTACTAATGAAACAAGTTCATCATTTTTGAGTTCTGGTTATGTTTCTATTCTCATGTAGAGAGCACTTGGTCAGAATGCTTTTTGCACAAATACAGACATCCATGCAAAATATAAAACATGGACGCCCTTACCCAATTTGTAAAACACGCGATTAGCCATCATGATACACTACAGCACCGGAAATAACTGATATGTCAGATACTTCTAAATCTAATTAGTTAACCTGATTTGAGCATCTAATTGCATCATGATCTAACTGCACCAAAAAATATAATACATTTTGTTTGACAGTGATGGAAAAGGTTTTTGAATATTCTGATTTGGCACCACTACAAAAATAGCATTTATGGAGCTCCTTGTTCCCAAGTCCCTCAAATTCAACAATCATTTCTAAAATGTGTTGGTTACTTATTAGAAGAACACATCAAAAAACGCTAGACTTACAAACTATATTTCAGTTAAGTTGTGAAAATATGCTTTTGAAAGCTGGAAAAAAATAGCAATTTCCAAAAAAATAACTATACTCACATGAACATCACTATCTGTATATAAAGTAGCATCGATATGGATAGACTGAAAGGAAACAAAATTAGATAATATAAAAAGATGTCTTGCTTTAGATATAACAAGAATAACTTACTGAAAGCAGTAAATTAAGCTTTTTTCAAATTAGTATTTTAATTGTACATATTTATGAGCACAGAGCGATAATTTGGTTCATATATTCAGTGTTCATATATTATCAAATAATGACTGTTAACACTTCCATCTCCTTAAGCATTTACAATTTTTTTGACTACCATGTAGTGAGCATTGTACATATTTATTCTGAGAATTTTAGATTAATATGCAATTGTAAGAGAAAATATAGAGAAATCTTGTGTGTCTTCACCAAGCTTCACCCATAGGTATATCTTGCATAATCCTAGTCCAGTTACAACCAGGAAGTTAAAATTGCACAGTCCTCCCTCGTTCAGGCTCCTCCAGTTATATTGCAATAGTGTGTGTAGGTGTGCACATGGGTGCAGTTTATCTTATGTGGATTCACAAAACTACCACCAGTTAACATCGTTCCAAGGATCTTCCTGTTATTCTTTTATAATCAAACTCATCTTCTTCTCCACACATCCCTCCTCCCATTTTTTTTAACATCTGGCAACCACTTCTCTGTAATCCATTCCTCTAATTTTGTGATTCTAAGGATGTTATGGGTAGGGGTTTAGCTCAGTTGGTAGAGCGCTGCTCCACACTCTCTGAGGACCTGGGTTCCAGCCCCAGCATCGCAAAAATGAGAGAAGGATGTGGCTATCCACTTCCAAAGCAATCCCCCCAAAAATCAGCCATTAAAAACCCTATGAGGGTCACTATGAGTCAGACCTGACTTCACACCAATCATACAGTATGTTACACTTTGAGATTATCTTTAAAAATAAGGAATTCATCTGAGTAAGTTACAAAACAAGAGCAGAAATCACACATTTTTCATGTGCCCATAGCCCCTCCTCTCATTTCCTCTGTTGTGAGTATATTGCATTCATGTGGTATATTTTTCATAACTGGTAAGTCAGTATGGGGGCTGAGGTTTAGCTCAGTTTGGTACAGTGCTGCTCTGCTCTCTCTGAGGCCCTGGGTTTGATCCCCAGCACCACACAAATGGGAGAAGGACATGGAACCCACTCTTGAAACCATCCCAAAACAATCTGCCACTGAAAACTGTACGTATAGCAGAGAAGCACTGACATCGTGCTGGGCATGGCACAGGGTTGGGGAGGGCTTCATTCTGTTGTACACAGGGTCCCTATGAGCTGGACCTGACTCTGTAGCACCTAACAAGAAGTCAGTATTGGTAGGTACACTGCTACAATTTGGATGTTGAATGTCCGCCAAAGACCCATGTGTTAAATGCGGTGGACCCTTTGGTAATTAGGGTAGTGGGAGGTCATTATATCACTGGGGATACACCTTCGAAGTGCATGGTGGGATCCCCATCCTTTTTTCTCCTCTTTTGCTTCCTGGCCATGAGATGAGCAGTTTACTCTGCTAGTGTCATCCATCAGTCCCACCAGAGAATGAAAAGCAATGAGTCCACCCATCATGGACAGGAACCTCTAAAACTCAGCGAAAACAAGCCTTTCCTCATTGTAAGTTAATTATCTCAGGTATTTTGATATAGTGATGGAAAGTTGACTAACACACCTTGTTATGAACTAAAGTTATAGAATATCAGGGCTCATTTTTTCATGCTGCATACATATTCTATGGATTTTGACAGATGCATCCACCATCATAATGCATATAGAGTAGTTGCACTGCCTTAAAAATCACCCATTCTCTGCCTACTTCTCTCTCCTAACCCCTGGCAGCTACTGATATTTTTATTGTCTTCATGGTTTTGCCTTTTTCACAATGTCATATAGTTAGAATAATATAGCATGAAGCCTTCTCACATTGGCTTGTATCTCTTCGCAATATGCTTCATTTCTTTTGATGGGTTGACAGCTCATTTCATCGCTGAATAATACTGCATTGTATGGATGTAACATGACAATGACTGACTTTTATTATTTAGCATAACACTCTGGACATCTATCCAACTTGTTGCCAGTATCACTTGTTTGCTCCTTTTTGTTGCTCAGTAATATTCCATGGCATGATATGTTGTTGTTGTTGTTGTTAGGTGCCGTCGAGTCGAGTCCGACTCATAGCGACCCTACGTACAGCAGATCAAAACACTTGCCGATTCTGTGCCAGGCAAACCATCTTATTTATGTTTAAGCCCATTGTTGCAGACACTGTGTTAATCCATCTGGTGGAGGGTTTTCCTCTTTTCCCTTGACCTGCCACTCTTCCAAACATGATGTCCTTCTCCAGGGATTGTTCTCTCCTGACTACATGTCCGAAATATGTAAGACGCAGTTTGGCCATT
>VMDO01006516.1:0-36830 GCA_007922755.1 Pedetes capensis
GGGTCTGGCTAAATTACACAGACTGCCTCTGGTCTCGAACTTGCGATCCTCCTGGCTCTGTCTCCCCAGCCGCTGGGATGACAGGCATGTGCCACCGCACCCGGCCCAGAGTCATTTTTAATCCCCCTTTTCTCCTTTTTGCCTGTTATTATATCTATTTACCTACCTAAAAACTGGCTATGAGTTTGTCACTTTTCTGCATTTCTTGCAAACAGAGGCCCTGACAAATTTTGATACAGACCATCTTTTCAAGAACAGTTTTGTAGCAAACAGCTTTGGAAAACAAAATAGATACTCTTTTTTTCAGACCAGAGGGAAGATTTTTTTTTTGCTTTCCAGTACAGTGAAGATAGTATTTTCCTCTAGGAAAATGTTGCCTAGCTTTTATAAAAGATTGGGGTGCCTCAATTGTGACATAAACCCACTCAGTACAGCATCCATCAGAGTCACTCTACATTGCCAAAATAGGACTTGGAGGGCAGGGAACCAATATAAAAATGAAGCTTATGCTGCTTCCTTTGCCATGAGTAATAAAATCCTTTGTCTCTGACTCAGGCATCTCATGTCTTCTGCCAATGTCCATGTAACTACAGCAGGCTAGCTTGTTGGTTTACAGGCAATGTAGAACCACAGACCTTTTGCAGTTGCTGACAGATCCCTGCACTAGTTTGTTGTTGTTGTTGTTGTTGTTGTTGTTGTTAGGTGCCATCGAGTCCTGTCCAACTCAAAGTGACCCTCATAGGGTTTTCAATGGCTGACTGTTTCAGGATTGCCTTGGGAGTGGGTTGCCAAGTCCTTCTCCCATTTTTATGGTGCTGGGAACCAAATTCAGGACCTCAGAGACTGAAGCGCAGCGCTCTACCAACTGAGCTAAATTCCAGCCCCCTGCACTAGTTAGGATAAACTAAATTATGCTCCTATAACAAATGACCCCCAAACCTCAGTGGCTTATGACAGAGCTTTGTTTCTTCCCATCCTCCATGTCATTTACAGGTCAGTTGATAGTTCCTGCTCCCACCACCATTGTCCTCACTCTAGGTCACAGTCTGACAAAGCATCTACTCTCTGATCATTGTCAGTGGCCAAAGAAGAGAATGTGACAAAGAAGGTAGTGGCTGGCTTCCAAATCTTCTGCCCAAAAGGGACAGGCATCTCTTTTGCTTATTTGCTAGGATTCCCACTGGGATAGAGAGTATTCTAAAACATGGCCAGTCCCAGGAGCTCATCTAGCCCACTTGGAGAACTGACCCCTATCCTCCAGGGAAAATGACCCTTAACCTGTATCTGGCTCATTTGCCCCCATTGAATCCTATGGGGCAAGATAGCAATGGGTCACCTTTGCTTTACATGCGGGTATCTCACTCTTCCCTGATCCCATAGAGTGGGCTAAGATGGCACGTAAGGTATGGTACCATCTAAAGCCCCCCTGGTGCCCGATTCTCATTTCTGATCCAACCCTGTTCCCCTGATTGGCTGGCCATCAGGCCATATAAATAAACTCCAGAGCTCAGAGTTCAGCAGCCATTCTGAACACCATCCAAGAAAAGCTCACGGGGTCCTTGCAGTTCCTTAAGGGCCCAAGGCCCATTTACTCGTCTGCCTAGCCTAGCCTAGCCTTCAGCCTTCCTCCAACCTGCCTTTATCATACTTCAACCCACCTGCCGCCTCTATTTGACCGCAACCTCTACAATGCCAGACAGACAGCTTTGCAAGGCAAGACTCTGGGAGTCAAGCACAGGGCCCCGAAATGGCAAAATCTGAGAGCCGGAAGAGCAACGACACCCAGAAATCTCTGCCCCAGCCACAGAGACAGCAGCTGAGCCCTTCCCTCCTCCAACTCCCCTTTCCCCTCTCCCTAATCCTCCATTCCTTACCCCCCCCCCTTTGTGAATAAATCCCTGTCCTTCTATCCTGTGCCTGAAGCTCTGTTCTCTGGCCACAGCCTCGCCCCGACGCTGTACCCACCTCTCACTTCCACCCACAATGCAGAGAGAGAGAAACCCCAGAAAGAACCCGACACTTACTGTCATTGCCCACATCTAAACTCAGGTCTGCTGGAAAGGACAAAGCTACCACATGCCCAAGAGGAAAGAGGTGGAATATTGCTAAACATCCCTCATGACTACCAGAGCTCCCGGTCTCTATGCACATCAAGTGATATTTACACCAACCCACAATGCTTATTCTTGCCTCTATATTAGATATGCTGTTCCCTCTACCCAAGATGTGCCTCTTCTCTCTGCCCTTTAGTCTCTTCCACATGTCACCAGTGGTGTGGCAGAGAGAGGCAGCTCAGTGTTGCTGCCTAGCCTGAAGAGTTCCCCTAGTTGAGCTCTTTATTCAGGTTAAGTCAGGTGCTTGGCTTTACCACAGAACAGAATTTCAGGATGAGTCACACAGAGAAAAATAAAGTTACAGTTTATTAAGTACGTACTTTAGAATATGTGCAGGCACTCAGAAAGAGAGAGAGATACACATCCAAGACACAGATGTGGGCTTCTCCAGAGAGGAAGTGCATGGGCACTTCCAGTTTCATTTAACCCAGGACATGCCCCATGTGATATCAGTCCTGGGGACCCAGCCCTGGGTGCCTAGAGTGACATGAGCCTCAATCTTCACCTGGAAAGACCCCTGTCATATATTAGAGAAGTACCAATAAGATCGGAAGAAGTTCCATTGTTTAGGGATTCTTGTTCTTTCCTTTGTGTGTATGTGTGTGTGTGTGTGTACTTGGGGTGGGGGGTGGGGTAAAACCAGGGCCTTGTATATACTTTTGCAAGTGCTCTTCCACTGGGCTGCTTCCTCAGACCATTTAAAACATTTTTTTTTTTATCTTGAGACAAGGTCTCCCTAAATTATGCAGGTTACAGTTATGCAGTTATGCCTCAGACCTGCAATCCTCCTGCCCCTGCCTCCCAAGTCACTGAGACTACAGGCATGTACCAATAAGCCCACCTTGTTCAGGTTTTTTTCCACTGGAGGAACTTCCCTTTAGTAAAATGAGAATATAAGGTGGCTCAGGAGGTACATTGTATTGGTTTACAGATAAGAGTCACGAAGGAGTTCTCTGGGCATGTCTCAAAGATGCACAGAACTATAGGGGAAAGCAAGGCCAAACTCAAAGGTTACATGCATTTTAACGCCAAGCATGGCTTAAATTGCTATTTTAACATTTTATTATTTAACATTTCTCTGCAGGCAGTCCTCACAGCCGTTTTCTTGGTAGTTGTGTCAAAGTTCTCAATACTCAGCTAATGAGATTCAAACCAGATTCTGCGTGAAAGCTTTTTCCATGCCTCCCAAATTTCCCCGTCTTTCCATCCTGCTCCACACTTACCACCTAGACAGCCCTGTGTGTGTGTGTGTGTGTGTGTGTGTGTGTGTGTGTACAACATGCATGTGGTGCTGGGGATCCAACCCAAGGCCTCACACATGCTAGGCATGTGCTCCACCACTGAGTGACACTCAGCCCCAATGCCATTTTTTGATACCCAGCTCAAACATTACTTCCTTTTGGAAGCCTTCTCTGATCACTCCTCACCCAGAAACATACCTCACTTCCTTAGGCTTCCCATGGTGCTGGGTATCTAATTACAGCACAGCACTGAACCCACCACTTCACACTTGCTGGTGAATTTGACTCCTGTGAATCAAGGTCTCTCAAGGACAGAGGATAGAGGACAGGGATTTGAATTTTTTTAAAAAATCTACCTTTATGCAAACCAAACACCATTTTGATTAAAATATTTTAGTGGCTTTCCAATCAAGATTTAAAAGAACAACCACAACTACCAGACACTACCCTCAAAGCCCTCACAGTCTGGCTGCCTCTAACCTGTTTGAGCCATGTTTCCTCCACCTTGAAGCCTCACGGGCCTTCTTTCAGTTTCTCAGATCTATCATCCTCTCTCTCTCCACAACATCTCTGCCTCTACCTGAAACCTCCTCATCCTCACACCTCCACTGTTGGGTGAATTACTTTCCCTGCAGAGATGTAAAGAGAACATCCATTGACCCCCAAAACAGAGAGGGTACACACAGAGCAAAGGAAGGATCCTGTTAAGCCTAATTTGGTGAACCATGGGTTTATTGGGGTTGTTAATAGGGACATGAATGACCCACAGAGAGTGTTTATGGACAGCTCTACTACCAGGAAGAACCCCTCCCAAGGAGACCCCACCAAGGAGTCCCATGGGAAGCTGTGCCACTGTTGAGTCCCACTGTTAGAGAGTAACAGGCAGGAAGAAGGGAATAGAGGGCTCTGCAGCCAGCCATTCCCACCCTAGCCATGTGCTTCCCGCCATCTGTAATATGAATGTCAGTGTCAGTCTCCTGTGAAACAAAGGCTTTGATCTGGTGGTCCATGCTTCCCGGATAGATAATATACCTACAAGCAGCATTCTTGCTAGGAGGAAACAGAATTAAAATCACTCCTCACATCTACATTCATCCAGGAAAGATGATAAGACTGTGTGAGAGACACACACCACCCCCAGCAATGGGAAAGGACATTGTTTAGTGAATTCTGTTCCCTTATCGAGACCAGTAGCTGCCTGGATTCCTATAAACTTTTGTAATGCCTGCCATTGAGCCCAGCCCTTTGAAGACACTTGGAACCCATTAACCCATTCTGGGCACAGGCCTCAGATACAGAATGTTTCTTTCCTTCCCCTGAAGACTCAACCTCTACTATGAAGATCACAGCTGACCTTAGCTCCATGCAACAGTAGCCCTTCACTACTGCCTGCCTTTATAATCCATGTCTATACTCTCTGTCTTCAATAAACTAGTTCTATGCTCTATACATGACTGGGATTTAGCTCGGTTGGTAAAGCACCGCTTTGTAGTCTCTGAGGTCCTGGGTTCGATTCCCAGCACCACAAAAAATGGGAGAAGGATGTGGCAATCCACTCCTGAGGCAATCCTGAAACAATCAGCCACTGAAAACCCTATGAGGATCGCTATGAGTCAGACACAACTTGACAGCACCTAACAACAACAACAAACAACATGCTCTATACTATAGTTTCTGTGTCTCATATAAATTCTCTTATATGGGGAGAAATAGATGAACCAAGGTAACTGCTGCCAGGGATGGGGAGGTAATTGCTACTCTTAGGGAAGGACCTGCCTGCCACCAGGACCCAAGCTTGGGTCCAGGACCCAAGCTCTGGACACACACTTTCTTCTCCAGACCCACTTCCCACATCCCCTCACTGACAACATCCCCAGCCAATGGAACACCTCTTATGTAACTTAGCAGCATGTACAGCTGGGGCAGGAAAGTGGCACCTCAGGGGAGGGTCTCTTGGGGGTCTTATAACCCCAAACCCCCACCCTCTCTCCAAGAGGTAATGTTAACAGCCCCATTACCATTGCCATAGGCCTAGCTACCTGCTACATAGCTTTGCTTATTTCACGGCCATGACCACAGGCCAAGGTCTCTGAGATCATCCCAGGTGTTCTGTTTCAAGATGGCAATGACTATGTGAGGCCAGAGGAAGCATCTAGTCTACACTTGCTTCACCCAGTCTACTCCTCCTCATCTTGCACATGTGAACAGAGGCACCATTTTCTTTGGAAAGCTTTCCTAACACCTACCTACCACTTACCCTGAGCTTTGTTCAAATCCCATATAGCACTATGGGCTTCTCCCTCAGCTAGTATTTTACCCAGCATAACTAGTATTTTACTGTTATTGTTTTGCAATACCTTTATTTGAAGGCTTTGTCAAGATACATGCCTCTCTCTTTTTTTGGGGGGGTCACACAGTGGGAAAATTTTGGGGTTGCACAGTGGACTTTATTGGGAAAAATTAGTGTAAAAAAATTCAGAATCATAAGACAGTAAAATTATACCTTGTAGCTATAGTAATGTCTATAGTAATCACAAATAAGGTAAAGTCTAAATTATTGTCTAAGCAAACACTATTCCATCAGGCTTCTGTTATGAGCCCAAGGCAGGAAGCACTGCAATTATTAGAAGTGAGCCCAGTAATGAATTTGCATTTGAAGCTGGAAGAAAGGGAAAAAAGCATGTTCTGATTATGGTATCACAACATTCTAGGCTGAAAAAAGCAACCTTATTAATGTTCTGCAGCAGAGTACATTAGTAATTGTAGCCATGCATTGTAATTCCTACTTCATTTCATAAAGAGTAATCAGTTTTCTTCATGATACATTGTTTTGTTGTTTCATACGGTTGTATCCCTCAGCAGAGCTTTCTGGAACATTCTTTGTATAGAGACTGTTTCCTAAGATGCCCAGCGTGCTGGTCATTTAATACCATACTGTCTGATTCTAGGGTACTGAAGTGCACCTGACTCAAGCCATGGTATTTTCAGTTGCACCATCTGATTGTGAAAGCTGGACATTGAACAAGGGAGACAAGAGAAGAATTGATGCTTTTGAATTATGGTGCTGGAGATGAATATTGAATATACCATGGACTGCCAAAAGAACCAACAGATCTGTCCCAGAAGAAGTGCAACCAGAGTGCTCCTTGGAAGCAAGGATGGCTAGACTGCATCTTATGTATTTTGTACATGTAGTCAGGAGGGATCAATCCCTGGAGAATGACACCATGTTTAGGAAAGTGGCAGGTCAAGGAAAAAATGGAAAACCCTCAACTATATGGATTGAAAAAGTGGCTGTAACAGTGGGCCTAAACATAAAAAAGATCATGTGCCTGGCAGAGAATCAGGGAGTGTTTCATTCTATTGTACACAGGGTCACTATGAGTCAGACATGACTCGATGATACCTAAACAACACCAACAGATGTAATTTATATCTAATTCCTAAACAAGTGGAGACCTTCAAAGGCTGTTACTATTGTCATTATCTAACATTTATTTGGCAATATACAGTTTACAAAGCATTTTCCCTTATGCTGTCATACTGAACACTAAGCAATCCTAAGAATCAAGACTAGAATGAGGAGTGCAGCTCAGTGGTAGAGCACTTGCCCAACATGCAAGACGCCCTAGATTCCATCCCCAGCACTGCAGAAAAAAGGGAAATAAATAAGATGAAAGTCATAGAATCTAACTTTGGCACATTTGCAGAATAACTTTTTGATCTAACTGTGGAATAAAAAGATGACAAATAAGGTAGAAAAGAAGCTCCCAAAGGGAGAGTGGTAGTAGAGGCACAGAGATGGAAATCAAAAAACAAAGAATCAAACAGAGATATGTCAAAAAGCAGAGCGTCATCTATGTGTAATGCAGGGATGGCCCACCAGGCAGGGAGGAAAGGGCAGTGGTCCTTGAAGTTGGCCTCAGTGGATTACAGGGAGTGGAGAGAGACAATTGTATGGGGTAAGAAACAAGTGAGCAGCTGCAGAGGGAGCGAGCTCCTGGGAAGGATAAGAGTGTTAGGGACCTACGTATGTATTAACAGGCTGTCAGGGAAATGGAGATTAAAATGGCTCCTGATGTCAGCCGTGGCCTGGGACTGGACCTCCCAGGACATCAGAAGGACAATTTTTGGAAAACAACTATGCATTGTTCTAATGGCTCCTACACCCTAAAAGAGATTAACATGTTCTGAGTCTTCAGGGTATAAGCAAAGACATACCACTCCAAAGTGTCCACCTATTGGCCCATTCTTGTAAATGACGCCAAGCAAGTCCTTTAAGCCATTTTATAAAACAAAAGCCCTCGGCGTCATACACCCTGAACCACAAAAGACCACCAAACAACAGGAGGCTTTCCCTCTGGCCATCTAAGAAGGGTGGACCTTGAGTTTGGTGTCCCAGCCTTACGTCACAGTGGGTGTGCCATTGCTTTAACAAAACTAGAGGATAGAAATGGATGTGTGCTTGCCTCCCCCTTCTCTCAAGGAGGCTGCACAAGAGCCTCCTCTTTTCTCAGTCTTCTCTGTCTATCCAAGATGCTTGTCCTTCCAAAAAGCTTGCTTAACTTTTCTTCTTTTGCCCCGCCCTGCCCCGCCTCTCCTCTTCTCTCTCCTTCTATCATCTATCTATCATCTATCTATCTATCTATCTATCTATCATCTATCTATCTGTCCATCTATCTATCTATCTATCATCTATCTTTCTTTTCCTTTGCCTGGGGAATATCCTAATCTTAGACTGCTTCACCCCAAAACGGAGGTTTCTCCCAGTTGTGTTTTTTTTTTTTTTACCAGATTTATCCAAGCTTCTCCAGGTGCCTCAGTTATTCCTGGTAATTATTCTGTAAAAGCAAATTCTCTCTTTACAATAAACCTTGTCTGTATTCTGCACTGTATTTTCTGTATTTCATGTCTGAACTCTTTCAAACGGTGAACACAAGGACTGAAACCTTGCTACAGTTCTCTAATAATGCTGGTAACACCCAGATCCACTTCCCCGGTAACATACAGGAGCCCTACTGGGTCCTAAAGTTGTCAACAATAACATAGAAGAAGCCGAGTGAGGTGGCACATGCCTGTAATCCCAGCACTCAGGAAGTTGAGACTGGATGATCACAAGGTTGAGACCAGGCTAGGCTACACAAATCTAAAAATATATATAATAATCATAATAATAATAACATAAAGATTTTTAGGTGTCTGATTAAAAGATTTCTTATATGAGTAGGTGAGAGTTGTAAGGTTTTACTTGTTGTTAGGTGCCATGGAGTCAGGTCCAGCTCATAGCAACCCTATGTGAAACCCTCCCCAACACTGTGCCATCCTCAGCACTATGTCAGCGCTTCTCTGCTATTCATAGGGTCTTCAATGGCTGATTGTTTAGGGGAGTGGGGTGCCAGTTTCTTCTCTCATTTTTGTGGTGCCAGGGTTGAACCCTGGGCCTCAGAGAGCATAGAGAATCACTCTATCAACTGAGCTTAAACCCAGTCCCAAGGTTTTACCTAGAGGAGAAAAATGGGGATTCGGTAATAGGTCACAGAAAATGGAAATTTGCCATTAATGTTTGTCTTTGGGATTCTGGGGTTGTTGTAGTTGAGGATATGAGCCTGCAGGATCCTGGAATCTGGAGAGGATGGCAAGCTGCAACAGATACAGTAGCCAAACTGGATGCAATGACACCCACCTGTAATCCCAGCAACACAGGAGGCAGAGGCAGGAAGATTTCAATTTCAAGGCCAAAGGCAGCCTGTATCATTTAATGAGACCCTGTCTCAAGATAATAAACAAACAAACAAAAAAACTTTTTTTAATGGTCTGGGGGTTGAAGGCCGGTGGTAGAGCACTTGAAAATATGTGTGAGGACAAAGTACCATGAAAGAAATAAGAAGAAAGAAGAAAAGAAAGAAAAAAAGAAAGAAAGAAAGAAAGAGAGAAAGAGAGAAAGAGAGAGAGGGAGGGAGGGAGGGAGGGAGGGAAAGAAAAGAAGGAAGAAAGAGGAAGGAAAAAAGAAGGAAGAAAGAGGAAGGAAAGAAAGAAGAAAGAAAGAGAGAGGAAAGAAAGAAAGAAAGAAAGAAAAGAAAGAAAGAAAGAAAGAAAGAGAAAGAAAGAAAGAAAGAAAGAAAGAAAGAAAGAAAGAAAGAAAGGGGAAGGAAGGAAAGAAAGAAAAAAGAAAAGAATCCAGGAACCGCCCTCATCATTGCACCGAGGAACATGTCCTCCCATGATGCCCGCAGGTGGGCTGAACTACCAACAGGAGACAGACATGTGCTCTGGGGCCGGGAGCTGCCTGTAGAGGCCCTCCAGCCGCAGCCAGCTCCTAGGACCCCATGCGTGCCACGTTGGGCCGCCCTATTCATTCACACGGAGGGTCTCCTGCATGGCCCAGCCCAGAAGCTTGGCATCTCCAGCAACCTGTTGGGATGTTATTCTTCCCTTTAGCCTCCCTTCACTCCCCACCTCTAACAGGGCACCTCGTGCTCTCCACAGCCTGTAACACAGTTCAGGAAACAGCGAAGTGTGTTCTGACTTCCTCCCTACCCTCTGTCTGGCTGCCTTCCTATCTGTTTCTCACACTGCAAAACCCATCGCAGCCTTTCCTCTGATCATAACCTTTCATTAGCTCTTCTTAGCCTCGAGATAAGATCTACAGTTCCCACAGTGGCCCTCAACATCCTGTCTGCCTCTGGTCTCAGCTCTGGCTTGCCACCCAGCCATCTCCACTGAATGCCTCACTCCCTTTCACGCCTGGACTCCAGAAATGTACCTGGCTTCCCTGGAAATCATCTTCACTTCACTTCCCTTCACTCTAGCCCTTCCTCCCTGATTCTCCAGGTTATTTCCTGCTCTTGGAGTCTCAGCTATGATGTTTCCCACCTCATAAAACCTCCCCAAGTTTTCCCAAGCTGGGGTAAGTGGCAATTCTGTGCTCCCAAATCACTGTCCTTACCCAAAGCAAAGCAGGTGATTCACTGCATTACAGTTTGTTTTCCTATGTTTTGTCTTCTTATCCTGTCTCTGTTCCCATGGGTGGTTCTCAGACTACACATCAGACTCCTTAAGGACTTTATTAAAAATGCTAGTGCTAATTAAATAAGAATCTCTTAAAGTGGCTCTGGGCATAAGTGTTTTATAAGTTCCCCTAAATAATTCTACTGAGCGACCAGAGACAGGCACCACTGAGCAGACAGACTGTAATTCCTTCAGCTCGGAGAATGTGCCAGATTGATCTCTGCCCCTTAGTGCACAGGACACAACTCAGAGTCTGCTATGCCCTTTGCTCCCCTTGGTTAGCAGGTAAAAGGTCTGCCAAGAGGGTATGAGGAAGATCCTTGCCCTGAGGAGGATCCACATCTTATCCTTGACTCTTTCGCTCCTTCCTGTACAAAGTCACAACACTGGGTTGCACATCCAGCCACTGCGGGTGCAACACCCAGATGCAACTCAGTCCTTTTGGAAAGACTTTGAAGTCATACAGCAACTTCTCCCTCCTCATGCAGAAGAGTGCACATTTGGAAGGATGAGTGAACTTTCCAGCGCTCTTTAGATAACATTACCTCTTCAGAGGAAGCACATGAAGAGATAAACGGAAGCTCCAAGACACTGCAGGTGGCGCTCACCTCAAATCCTCTCCAGAACAAGGCAGAGCAGACAGCACTACGTGACTCACCAACAGCACTGGGCTTCACACTGGACAATGTGAACTCTGACCCCTTGGCTCCTGCCTCCTGGAGTGAAGAGAGCCACCCACTGTCCCACTGTGCCTCCTAGTGTGGGCAGAGCCAGGAAGCCATGTAATAAGATGCAAAGAGCAAAAGGAGAGGACAATTTTGCACCTGAGTGACCCTTTTCATAAAAAAATGGATCTTGTTATTTTCAACTGAGAGAAGAGGAATTTTATCAAAGAATCTGTGGCCTCATTAATACGGGAAGACAGAGGTCTTGGCCAACAATGCATTGACTGATCACATCCTCCCCCACCAGCCCAATGAATCCACTGGCCACCTCAGGCTCCCAGTGGGAATGACAAAGGCTGGCAGGGATGTGGGCTCCAGGACTGCACTCACTACAGCTGTCTGTAGGACAGGACCGGCTTTCACATTAGACTTATGGGTATTTAAGTCCTGGCCCCCAAGCACTTACTGATTGACCTTGAGCACAGGAAGGTCATAAATCTAAACTATTAACCCTCAACAAATCTGAGTGCCTGTTATTGATATTGTCATCGCTGTCATTGTCATTACCAGGAATCCACTTAGCAGCTGCATTGAAAACCCCTCATCTCTAAAGGGCAACAAGAATAGGGGAAGAACCCAGTGACCAAGGGAATCTGCAAACGAAACCCAGTGCGATCGCCTGGCTGTGGTTTGTGGTGTCCAACACTCTTGCTCAGCCTATGGTCTTGGAGGGGTTAAGGAGGCCTCGCTGACTGTCCTCCTTACCACAGACAGACAGAGCTACTCAGAATCTCAGCTGGCCAGGTGGCCTCCTGGACTCAGCCACCCAGGCTGATACTGTTGTTCAAAGTGCCTGCAACCAGGCATCCCAACCTATTTCCTGCCTGCCTGTCCCCACAAGTAACGGCTCCTAAGAAAGGGGAACCAATTCCTGTCCATTTCACCCATGTCTACAGCTGATAGCATTTGGGTTCCCATTATGAGGCAAAATGGCATTTTGATGGTAAAAAAGTGAGCAGGCTTGGGGGTGGCGGCTGTGGGCCCACCCATCAGCCTAGAAATGAGGAAAAAAGACAGTATGCCTTTAAGACGAAGGTAGTGGGCAGCCATCCATCTTCCCTAAACACAGACTTGCCTTGTTCTTCCATTTCTGGCTGAGTGATAAAAATGTTAAATGTCATTTCCTGTATCAGTGGTTAGCCACTAGATGCTGGATCAGAGATTTACCAGAAGTGCTGAAGTTAAGGAAAAAAGAAAAGAAAAAAGAAAAACCTGTTGCTCTCAATAACCCTTTCTTGTACCCTGTGGGAACTATTTAACCTTTGGGGGACAGGAGTGAGGGGGATGCTGGAGCTGGCCCAAGCAATTCATTTAGGACTGTTGCTGTTGTTGTTGTTAGGAGCCCTCCAGTCAGGTCTGACTCATAGAGACAATATGTACAACAGAACAAAACATTTCCTGACACTCTGCCATGCCCGGCACTATGTCAGTGCTTCTCTGCTATTCACAAGGTTTTCGATGGCTGATTGTTTCAGGAGTGCTTTGGGAGTGGATTGCCACATCCTCCTCCCATTTTTGTCGTGTGGAATTGAACTCAGGGCCTCAGAGAGCGCAGAACAGCACTCTTCCAACTGAGCTGAACCCCAGTCCATATTTAGGACTAGACAGGCCAAACTCTTTCCTAGGCTTCCTATAGAAAGTGAAAAGAGGTGCCTGAGTCCCTCCCTCACCCCATGAGGGGGTCCTGGGTGTGAGTAGGAATAGTAGGCAAAGGCAGGAGTAAAAATCACCCACGTGACTTCTTTGCCCCCCTCACTTCTAGGATACCCATAGTCCCTTGGATTTATCAGCCTAAGTTTTGTTTTGTTTAGTTTGCCACACTGGGGGTGGGGGTTGAACCCAAGGCTTCGCACATACTTTGCAAGTGTTCTGCCACTAAGCTGCACCCGCAGACCATTTTTTATATTTTTTTATATCCAGACAGGTTCTCACTAAGTTCCACAGGCTGCCCCTGGCCTCCAATTCATGATCTTCCTGCCTCTACCTCCCAAGTTGCTGGGATGACAGGTGTGTGTCACCGTGCTCACCCTGGTCCATGGTTTTTGTAGAGGGCAGCATCCCAGACTTCAGAGTCCTTGGCTTCCTGCAGCAATATACATCCTCCAGTGACAGGAAGGGGACAGCATGCTCCCAGGAAAGTTCCACATAGAAGTAGCTGTGTTCTGAGACCTGGCGAGCCCAGCTTGGTCTTTCATTGTGTCTTCTCCATTCATTTCCTTCATTCAAGTAAGTAAGTGCTCAGGAAAGTAAGGTAAGGGGGGCCTGACTCAGCCCCCAGCAGAGGTGGCTGGGTCCACAGTAGCCCCCCACAGCTTTGCCAGGGGCCACTGCCCTGCCATGCACTTCTGCCCTAGGGTGACCTTCCTGGGGACCATAGGCACACACAGCTGCCCTGGGCTCCTCCCCACTGCCTGTGCCTGTGAGGCCCTGTGCCTCTCTCCTGGTCATGCATAGAGACCAATGAGCTGTGTTTTGATCCACTGGTGGCATTTCCTCCCTACACTGCTGTGTTAGTTTTTCATCACTGTGACAAACACCTGAGAAAACAAGTTAGGGAGGATTTCTTTTGGCTCATGGTTTCAGAGGTGTCAGGCCATCATGCAGGGGAGGAGGTGGTGCAGTGGAACAGCTCACACCCTAGTGGACAGGAAGTGGAGAGAAGGCATACCCATGTTAGTGGACTTTCTCCTTTTTCACCTCTTATTCCATCAGGGCCCCCAGCCTAAGGGATGGTGCTGTTCACATTTAGGGCAGGTTTTCCATCCTTAGTTAATTCTCTCTGGAAACAGCCTCAGACATACCCATAGGTGTGCTTTACTAATCCCCTCAGTGCTTCTCAATACAATCAACTTGACAATCAAGATTAATCATCACAAGTCCACCCCTTGTCAACGATGCCCAAACACATTTCCTTAAACCATCATATTCAACCCCTGGCCCCTAAAAGGCTCGTGCTCATCTTATAATGCATTCAGTCCATCTCCAAGAGTGTCCATAGTCTTAACAGTTCCAACATTGTTCAAAAGTTCAAGTTTGAAGTCTCCTCTGAGATTGAAGGCAAACTCTTACCTATGAGCCCCTATAAAATAAAAAATAAATTATGTACTTTCAAGATACATTTCTAGTCACAGTAATGATCCAAAATCTCTAGTATCAATTTTCAATTTTCTGTGTACACAGTCCCATTCCCAAAGGGAGGGATAGCAGCACAGAATGGAGAAATGGGACCAATGCAAGACCAAAACCCAGCAGGGAAAACACTAAATCCTCTATCTCCATGATCACCATCTGGGCACAATGTGATATAATATGAGTCCCAGAGGCCTTAGGCAGCCCTTCCCCTCTGGCCTTGCTGGAGTGCCACTCTGTACATGCTGAGACCCTGGATTCAATCCCAAATACTACAAAAATGGGAGAAGGACCTGGCAAGACCCTCCCAAAACATTCTTGAAACAACCAGCCATTGAAAACCCTATGAATAGCAAAGAAGCACTAACATAGCACAGTGTCAGGGAGTGTTTCGTTCTGTTGTGCATAGGGTTGCTATGAGTCAGACTCAACTCAGTGGCACCTAACAACAACAACAAATCTCTTCAGCAGCCAAATTTTCTTTGGCCCAAACTTTACATGCACTTCTTTTACTGGGAAAACTGCAAGCTTTCCAAATCCTTCTGTTCTGCTTCTTGCTTAAAATTCTCACTGTAATTCTGGTTAAAAAATAGCCAGTAATACCCATGCCCCAGCCCAAATGGTGAGTTTCCTTGAAATCACCTCTACCAGATAAATTAGTCCAGTGCTTTTAAGTTCAGTCTTCCACAAAATCTCAAGACAAGGACAAAATATAGACAGGTTCTTTGCCAGCATTTAACATAAGTAGCCTGTCTTTACTGTCCACATTCCTATCAGCACTGTGGTGGTCTGAGCTCCCATTAAAATCACCCATTAAGATGTGCTTATAGAGCCGGGTGGAGTGGCACACACCTGTAATCCCAGTGACTCAGAAGGCAGAGGCAGGAGGATCACAAGCTCAAGACCAGAGGCAGTCTGCATAATTTAGTGAGACCCTGTCTCAAAAAGTAAAAAGAAAAAAAAAAATGAGGTGGGGTGCAGCTTGGTGGCACAGCACTTGCACAGCAGGCAAGCACTGGGCCCTGGGTTCAACCCCAAGTACCACAGGAAAAACAAAAACAAAAAAAAAGATCTTCTTATAGCATTCTAGGCCTTCTCTAGACAGTATCTCCAGGTTTTCCCAAATTCCTCCCACAAACTAGTTTCTATGGTTTAAGAACCAAATGGTCAGATTTCTAGTCACAACAATGATCCAAAGTCCCTAGTATCAATTTTCAGTTTTCTGTGTTAGTCAGAATTTTTGTGGCTATGACAAAATATATGACCTAAACAAATTAAAGGTATGAATTATTGCTGGATGTGGTGGTGCACTTGAGAGTCTCAGGCAGAAGGATTGATGTGAGTTCAAGGCCAGCCTGGTCTATCTACATGATGAGTTTCAGAACAGTCTGGGCTACACAGAGAGACCCTGCCTCAAAAAAAAAAAAAAAAAAAAAAAAGGAATTATTTATGTTGGCTTATGATTTCAGAACCTGCAGCTGTAGCCCTATGGCATCCGATCCCGTCAGATCTCGGAAGCTAAGCAGGGTCAGGCCTGGTTAGTACCTGGATGGGAGACCACCTGGGAACACCAGAAGCTGTAGGCTTGGGAGAAGGACCTGGCAACCCCCTCCCAAAGATCAATCTGTCATTGAAAACCCTATGAACAGCAGAGAAGCACTGACAATAGTGTTTCCCCTGTTGTACAGAGGGTCACTATGAGTCGGATACCGACTCGATGGCACCTAACAACAACAACAACAACATGATTTCAGAAGCTCAGTCCATCATGGCACAGAGGGCAGAGCAGCTCATCTCATGGAGGACAGGAAGCAGAGAGGTGAACGCCTGCGCTAGGTGCTTTCTCTTTTTTCTCCTTTTTTCTATGCAGGTGCCCAGCATATAGGATGATTCTGCCCACATCAAGGGCTGCTCTTCCCCCTTTGGTTAATCCTCTCTAGAAACACTCTCAGAGACACTCCCAGAGGGGTGCATTGCTAATCTCCTAGGTGCCTCTCAATTCAATCAGGGTGACAATCATGGTTAACTCTAGGATATTCTTTGTACATCAAGTACGTAGCACCTCACATTCATCCACGCTGACCAACAGCCCTCGTTTGCCTGAGACTGATAAGATTCATAGAGGCAGATCTTTTGTTATTAAAATAGAGAAAGCGCCAGAAAAACTGAAATGAGTTGGCTATGTATAGCAGATACAATGGCATGCAAAGGCATATACACATTCTACCCCAAAACTGTGGCCAAGCGTTTAGAAAAGACTGAGCCAGGCCAGACTGAAGAGGGCATAGCATGATAGAAGAGTGCCTTGTAGACAATGGAGCCCACCACTGTTCTCCTGCCACTCCTGGCCCACATCTAGGAGTCATCCTCTCCTGACTTAGTAGTTATCAGAGGAAATATGAAATCAAAGTCAGAACTAGAATGAAAAAGGGCATGGGAAAATATATATTCCACTAAACATCTCCAGACCTCTGAAACTCAAATGCATTATTTTTCTCCTTATAATCTCAGGTAATAGCATCAGCCCCAAGGGGCCCAAGGCAGAAAACCTAAAGTACTGCAAAACTATCTCCTCACTCTGTTTTAATCCACTCTGCTTTTTCAACAAGCTTTGACTTTCCTACCATCTGTTCTCTGTCCTGTCCTCTCCGACTGTTACTGCCTCACCATCCCTCAACTGTCTCTATTGCCAAAACCTTCCTCTTCAGCCTCCATTTCATCTGTTCCTTGACCTATTAGATATTTCCCCTTTCTTTAAATCAAATTCAAGAAACATTTGCTGAATACCTACATCAGAAAGATGCCATAGATGTCAAATTTAAACTTTACAAGACGTTAGACAGCATTACTTCTGGATACTTGTAAGACTAGGATCATCCACAATGTTTTGTTGACAGAGAAAATCTCCCTGACATTGGCAGGTAAACAAAAACTTCCTCCTTGTCTCCTGGTCTATATCACCCTCCAGGCCTCATCTCATTGCTATGACTACTGCTTAATATTTCCATCTTGACCACTAGCATCAAGCCCCTGGGGTCTTACTTTTCTTGTTTCCCTAGGGTCAGTCTCAGACGTTGAAAGTTAGTGGCCATGAAATAATATAGGAAATGAGATAGTACGGGGATAAGGAGGGAGAATATTGGCTGCATGGTATTGTATTTTGATGAGTCTGTAACCATTTGAGCACAAGAACTCAAAGGCTAGATTAAGGGTGTAGCTCAGTGGTAGAGCACTTGCCTAGCATGCACAAGATCCTGGGTTCACTACTCAGCACTGAAAAAAAAAATGTTACTGATTATAGTTACACTAACCTGAATAGTAATCTCTAGGAGAGAACCAAAACTCTCTGCCTATTGTAACTGTGATGGTTAATCTTGATTGTCAACTTGATTGGATTGAGAGAGGCCTAGGAAATTAGTAAAGCACACTTCTAGGTATGTCTGTGAGGGTGTTTTCAGAGATGACTAGCATATGGAACAGCAACTGAAGCCCTGCTCTGAATATGGATGGCACTGTCCAATAGCCTGGGGGCACAAATGAAACAAAAAAGTGGAAGGAAGAAGTCTACCAGTTCAGTCTCATTTTTTGCCTTCTTTTTACTTCCTGGCAGCCGTGAGGTGAGTAGCCTCCTCCACCACATGCCACAATGTTTCTGCCTTGCCCCAAGTGTAAAAGCAATGAAACCAGCCCACCATGGACTAAAACCTCTGAAACTGTGAGGCAAAATAAATCCTCTTTAAGTTGATTTGCTCAGATATTTTGTCAAAATGATGAAAAGTCCAACTAACACATTAACTAACATTTTAATAAAAATCCTGAATGAAGATAAAAAGGCAAATAAAACAGAATTACAGATAACCAAAGCTGAGAAATGTCCATAATACCTAGAATGCTAGAATTAACATTACAAAATTATTTTACTAGGTTGATGGGCTCAAATTAAAAAGATACAAATTCACACTTATAAATGTAAACACTGTGCTCATAGCAGTGCTATGTACTAATGCAGTGGGGAAGATCTGTGTTAGCAGTAGTTCATAAGAAAAAAAGCCCTACAATTCTGTCTTTGACCAGGAAGAGGAGTTAGAAACTACTAAATGTAGATACTAACAAGATCTTTTTACTATGTATGTATTATGTATTTATTTATTTGTTTATTTTTAGGAAGTTCTTTTTAAACATTAGAACATTTTCATTAATGAGTATTTTGCACAGAAGCCCAGCAAGTAAAATAAAAAGTTTTAAAATATGCTCCTCTGGCTAGGAAAGGGACAAAGATTCTGACTAGTCAGCCCCACCCGCACCCCACCACCCCAGTTCACCACTCCACTTTACTTTACAGAGACTGTCAAGTGCCCTGCCAAAATCCTGGGCTCTTCTGAAGACTGTGTGGAAACAACAGATCTGAATCAACCCCTTTGTTCTACCAAGGCTGCACAGTTAGCTGGTGTCAGAGCTCCTGAAACCCTGCACTCCTTTAGCCAGCTCTCATTTTGTTTGTTTTATTTTTATTATTGTTTTTGTCCCTCCCTGGCACTGAATTATACACTTTACAGCTGTGCTCTGTTTTTGCACTGGTGTATGCATAGTGAATAGTGCATGGTGCATGGTGAGAACTCAGTAAACATTTGTTGAAAAATGAGTGAAAGAACTGGGGACAAGCCTACGTGTCTTGGATTTCCAACCCCAGTGTGCCCTTCTAGCAGTGTGACTGTCCCAAACAATCTTGGAAGCCAAGATCCTGTTATTGTTGTTGTTGTTGTTGTCATTGTTAGGTGCCATCGAGTCAGCACCCACTCAGCAACTCTATGTACAACAAAATGAAACATTCTCCGATGCTGTGCCATGCCCAGCACTATGTCAGTGCTTCTCTTCTATTCACTGGGTTTTCAATGGCTGATTGTTTCAGGAGTAGACTGTCTAGTCCTTCTCCCAAGCCTACAGCATCCAGTATTCTCAGGTGGTCTCCCATCCAAGGACTAACCAGGTGCATCTTGGAAATATAATCATGATAGGCTCCTGTTACAGGTCTACAATCACCTTCCTTTCACCCTGCCCTGTGCCCACTGCCAAGGCACCTGTCATTGGAAGCCCAAGATTTCAAGCTACTCCCCCTTGGGCATCTGAATACCACTTCCTTTTGTCAGATCCAACCAGGACAATCAGAGATATGAAAAGATCTGAGAAACAGATGGAGAATTCACAAGGAGAATTGCTGCTGAATGGGAAGTGAGATGAGCCCCAAAGGGAAATGTCTAGAATGTGAGGGCTGCAAGGATCTTGCAGGTGCATCTATTTTAGTAGTAAATATATTCACCTTGCTGTGCCAAACACCACCTCTTTCCCAACTACTCACCCAAAGCAGCCATGTTGCTGTTATTGTTACATGCTGTCAAGTAGTGTCCAACTTATAGAGACCCTATGTACAACAGAACAAAATATTCTCTGATTCTGTACCAGGCAAACAATCTTATTTATGTTTAAGCTTGTGATTGAGTTTTCCTTTTTTTCATTGACCCAGCACTCTTCCAAACATCATGTCCTTCTCCAGGGATTGTTGCCTCCTGACCACATGTCCAAAATATGTAAGATGCAGTCTAGCCATGCTTTGATTCTAAGGAGCACTCTGGTTGCACTTTAGGATGAATCTGTTGGTTGTTTTGTCTCCAGCACCATAACTCAAAAGCATCAATTCCTTTCCTGTCTCCCTTTTTCAACGTCCAGCTTTCATAACCATATGATGTGACTGAAAAACCATGGCACGAGTTAGGTGCACTTTTATCTTCAATGTGACATCTTTACTTCTCAACACTCTAAAGAGATCTTTTGCAACAGCTTGCATCTTTTGATTTCTTGACTGCTGCTCCCATGGGGGTTGATTGTAGAACCAAGTAAAACAAAGTCCTGAACAACCTCAATCTTTTCTGCATTTATTATGAAGTTGCTTACTGACCCAATTGTAGGGATTTTTGTTTTGTTGATGCAGAGTCGCACTCCATCCTGAAAGCTGTGTTCTGTGATCTTCATCAGTAAAAGTTTTAAATCCACTTCAGTTTTAGCAAGCAAAGTTGTGTGATCTGCATAATGCAGGTTGTTAATGAGTCTTCCTCCAGTCATGATGCTGTGTTCTTCTTCTTAAAATCTAGCTTCCCAGATTATTTGCTCAGCATAGAGATTGAAGAGGTATAGCGAAAGGATACAGCCTTCATACATACCTGTCTTGACTTTAAAACAGGCAGTGTTTCCTTGTTCTGTTCAAACGGTTGCCTCTTGGTCCAAGTACAGATCCCTCATGAGTATAATTAAGTGCTCTAGTGTTACTATTTTTCACAACACTATCCATAATTTATTATTATTCACACAGTCAAATGCCTTTGCATAGTCAATAAAACATAGATGTATTTTTGATATTCTCTGCTTTTGGCTAATATCCATCTGATATTAGCAATGATATCCCTGGATCCCTGTCCTTTTCTGAATCTGGCTTGATTTTCTGGCAATTCCCTGTCTATAGTTTGCTGCAGTCACTTTGGAGAGCAAAATTTTACTTGCATGTGATGTTAATGATATCATTCATTTATTTCCACATTCGATTGTATCTCTTTCTTGGGAATAGGCACAAATATGGATCATTTGGACATAGTAAATATATTCACCTTGCTGTGCCAAACACCACCTCTACTCACCCACTTCTAAATCTCTTGTGATAAACAAGTGGGCACCTCCAGTGCTGCATGTGTGTGTTGAAACATCTCTATTGGTATTCCATCAATTCCTGGAGCCTTGTGTTTCGCCAAATCCTTCAAGCCAGCTTCAGCTTCTTCCTTAAGTACCATTGGTTCCTGATCATATGCAACCTCTTGAAATGGTTGGTCATCTACCAATTCTTTTCAGTATGACAACTCTGTATACTCCTTTGATCTTCTTTTGATACTTCCTGCATCATTCAATTCTTTCCCTGTAGAATCCTTCACTATTGCCACTTGGGGCTGGAATTTTTTTCTTCAACTCCTTAGGCTTAAGGAAAACAGAGCATGTTCTTCCCTTCGGGTTTTCTATCTCCAGGTCTTTGCACATGTCATTATGTTTGATTTTGTCTTCTTGAGCTGCCCTTTGAAATCTTCCGTTTAGTTCTTTAACTTCATCATGTCTTCCTTTTACTTTAGCTGCTTGATGTTCAAGGGCAAGTTTCAGAATCTCTTTTGGCATGGTCTTTTCTTTTTTTCTTATCTTTTTAATAACCTTTTGCTTTCCTCATAAATGATACCTTTGATGCTATGCTACAACTCATCTGGTCTTCTATCATTAGTGTTTAACACATCAGATCTGTTCTTGAGGTGGTCTCTGAACTCAGATGGGATATACTCAAGATTATACGTTGGCTCTCATACACTTGTTCTAGTTTTCTCCACTTTCAGTTTAAACTTGCATATGAGAAGTTGATGGTCTGATCCACAATCATCACCTGGTCTTGTTGTGACATTTGATACTGAGTTTTTCTATTGTCTCTTTCCACAAATGTAATCAGTTTGATTCCTGTATGTGCCATCTGGTGCATTCCATGTGTAGAGTCGCTGTTTATGTTGGTGAAAAAATGCGTTTGCACTATAAAGGTCATTGGTCTGACACAATTCTATCATGTGATCCTCAGCATTGTTTCTGTCATCAAGGCCATATTTTCCAACTACTGAGCCTTCTTTTGTTTCCAACTTTTGCATTCCAGTCACCAGTAATTATCGGTACATTCTGATTGCATGTTCAATCAATTTCAGATTTCAGAAGCTGGTAAAAATCTTCCCTATGTTCATCTATGGCCTTAGTGGTATGTGTACAAATTTGAATAATGGTCATAGTAACTGGCCTTCCTTGTAGGAATAAAGGCAGGCCATGGTTTGGAGTTAGTCCTTGGGCCTCAGTTTCTCCACTTCTGTTTGTCTAGTCCAAGCCCTTAATGAGAGGTGAGGAATCTGACTCCTAGGAAAAGCAGTGGCCGGTAGCTCAGTGTAGGGTTATTGTTAGGTGCCATTGAGTCAGGTCCAACTCAAAAGAGGTACTACATCTGACAGTGCTTCTCTGCTATCCATAGGGATTTCAATGGCTAATTGTTTTGGGAGTGGGCTGCAGGCTCCTCTCATTTTTGCAGTGCTAAGGATTGAACCCAGAGCCTCAGAACACACAGAGCAAGCAGTCTACCAACCAAGCTAAACCCCAGCCCAGCAGCACAGGGTTAGAACCCACATGTTTGGTTTTAGAAATATACTCTTTCCTGCAAAATGGTATGTCAGCCGCCCGCATTTCTCTTGGCCATGGTGTGCCTCTTCTGTGAAGACAACTGCCTGCTCCAAGTCCTGCCAACTGCAGGGTCTGGTACAGGACAAACTGGATGTCCATCCCATCGCTAAAGCCCTTCACAGAATGGCCTTCTGCAGTTCAATTGCCCTATCTGAAATGCCCTAAGAGAAAGCAGAAACACGGGACTTAAACGCCATCATCTGGGGGTGAGGGGTGTCCTTGGTCATGGTCCCCTCTTCCCACACCCCAGCACACCCTGTGCCTTCCTTTGCCCTGGGATGTTCAGTACTGGCAGTCCTGGCCCCTCCTCTTGGCTCTGCCTCCTGCCTCACCACCAACCTGCCCTTGGAGTAACCAGCTCTGATGCCACAGAAGGATAACCACTTCTGGGCAGGAGACTGGAAATGGAAGCAGATGAAGTGTCTATTTTCATACAGATGAAGGAGTGGGAGGGCATATGATTCATGTGCTAAGTGCTTTGTGAATAACACATTCCCATCATTTTCTGGAAGGCAGCAAGTTAGCTTCCTCTGAGGTGTGGGTGAGGATGTTGTTTGGGGTTTCCTCTTTTAAAGGGGTGTTTAAATTGGTTTCTTTTGTTGTTTCTTTGTTTCTCATGCTTGTTTTGTTGTATTGTGATGTGTTTTAACAGAGACAACTGGGAGAGAAAGTCTGGGGAAAAGAGAACAGCAGAGCTGGTACACAGGACCTCCAGAGTTTGATCATACAAAGGTCAAAGTCATACAAAGTCATAGAGTCAGGTGTATAGGAACCTGCCAAACCCAGGTGCCTTAGTTAGGAAACTAATGACAGTTTGACATCTGGGTTTTGTGTGATTGCCATCCAACAATAAGGCAAAGGGAGAGTCCTGGCGTGGGGCTCCAAGCTGGCTCAGAGCCCTGGGCTTTTCCCTGCCATCTCATCAAGGAATGTGGCTGCTCTGCCCCAGAGCACTTCCCTCCAGTCACGCCAAGGTGACAGTGGCCAGGAGCCTGAGCCAGAAAGGAGCCTGGTCACAGTCCAGCCCGAAGTGTTGCTCAGGATCAGTGTTACCAGACCAGGCCATCTGCCTGCCCTCGCAACAGGCCAAGTAGGTCGAGAGACAGGGCATAAAGGCAAAGAAAGTCACTTTATTCCGAAAGCCAGTTCAAAGAGAAGAGAGGGTCTCATGTCGGGAGCCCTTGTCTAGGGCGATCAGGGGCACAAAAGGGGCTTCTACAGAGAGGGAAAGAAGGCACAGGGAGGAGGAAGGCGAGCTCTTTGTCATCCAGGACACTTGTCTTCTTGTATCTTCCCTCTGGCCAAGACATCAAAATAGACTTCCACTCCCACAGCGAGTTAACAAAAGGCCTTCAGCTGCTCAGATCTGTGAATCTAAGGAAAGATTTCGCAGTTAACAGCTCAACCATTTAGCCAGATTGGGGCTATCCCCAAAGGAAGGCCCTGAATTTTAGCACTTGTTGACTCACAGGATGTACATACTCCCTCCCACCTTGGCTGATTTCAAGTGGCCAGTTGGACAACTCACAAAAATCCTGAAAAATAGCCTTGAACTCTAAAGGAGCGAACTCTAGCAAACCACAGCCCTGATCCCTTTAGCTCCTAACAGAGAGCAGAAATCAGAGCTAACTGCTCCCAGGTACCACAAGGACCTCTGAGCTCCTGGTGAAGCCACAGGCTTTCTGAGCCAGAAGCACATCTGAGTTGAGGGACCCTGGGGGAAACAGAAGCGAGAAACCTAATGAGAAGCCCTAAAACCCATAGAGGGAAATAGGGAGTGGAGATAAAAGCTAAGAAACTACAGGGGTTTCAAACTTCTGTGTGATCCAAAGAAAAAAACAAAAACAAAAACAAAAAAGCAAAACAAAAATCCCGTGAGGTATTTAACCATCTCCCCTTCCTATTTCCTAAGAGTGTTTCTGCCTCAGCACATCATTTTCCAGAGAAAGTCTTAATAAAGGGTCCTAGGAAGCAACCATCGGAGGTTAGGTATCAAGTTGAGCTAGACTCACAGCGACCCTATATACAACAGAACAAAACATTATCCAGCACTGTTATACACAGTTTGAGCCCATTGTTGCAGCCACCGTGTTTCTTCTCATTTTGAGTCATGTCTCACCAGCAAAAGGAGGTCCCAGGAGCTTTACTCCATTCTAACCGATAACCCTGAGAAAAAGGTGTTCTGCTCTTGCAACATGCTAAAAGAGTCAGGGAGTGACATCAAGAAACCTGTCCCATTAACAGACAGCTGCTCTGTCCACCTGGCTAGACCCAGACTGACACAGTGAGGGACTACCCAAAGGGAGTCAGATTCTGGGAAGGGCCCCCAAGGATAATCTCTGTTTTGTGCTTTCCCAGCAAAGCCAAACAAGGACATGAATGGGCACCCAGGACCCACACGCAGCCCCAGAATTAAAAATACAACAGCTACAAACACACTACTTGCATAGACACAAGTATCAGCCTCCTGAAAACTTGTCCTACCTAGTTGTCAAAGCTCACCAAAGAGCTGCCTGCAATGGAGCTCAGACATTGGCCAGTGAGGACCGGACACCCTCTGCAACTTGAATCCGTTGTGTTTTTGCACAGAGGATCTGACACTGGCCACTCAGAATCAGAAACTCCTTGCAAGTTTGGATCCCTTTTTTGCATGAAGGATACAGAGGGGAACATTTGGCAGGAACTCTTCCTATATTTGTTGTTGTTAGGTGCCATCGAGTCGGTATGTGACTCATAGCGACCCTCGTAGGGTTTTCAATGGCAGGCTGTTTCGGGATTGCCTTGGGAGTGGGTTGCCAGGTCCTTCTCCCATTTTTGCGGTGCTGGGAATTGAACTCGGGACGTTCAGAGACTGCAGCACAGCGCTCCTTCCTATATTAGCGACCCTATTTCCTTCACTGGGTTGCTGCTGGCCTGACTTGCTCTTAGTCAGAACTGTGCCTCCCTGCCATGCGTGAACAGATATTCCAAGAAAAGCCTTCTCCATAGTCCTCTTGGCCTGGGAATTTACTCAGTTGGTAGAGTGCTGCACTATACTCTCTGAAAACCCGAGTTCAATCCCGAGCACCACAAAAAGTGAGAAGGATGTGGCAACCCACTCCTGAAGCAATCCTGAAACAATCAGCCATTGAAAACCCTATGAGGGTCACTATGAGTCAGATATGACTCAGTGGTACCTAATAACAACAGCAACAGTCCCCTGGGTCCAGTTCTGTTCCTATTGATTCTGGACCAAGAACTCAGCCCCAGTGATAAGATGACCAAGGAGGGACTCTTGCTGCCCTGCTATGGCTACAAATCCCTTCACTGTTCCCCATGCTCCCTCCCGCTACTCGCACCTAACATGCTACTTCTGCGTCAGAGGAGGAAAAGCTCATCCTTCACCTCTTTTCACGTCCCCATGGCCCACCCAGACTCGCTCCTTCCAAGAGCACCTAAGGATTCATGGATCGACCAGGGCCCTCCCTCTGGTGGTTTCGGCTTAGCAGGCATTCTGGGAACAAAGCCAAGCGGTAACTCACTTATGAAAGACTTCATTCTGTGCTCACCTCTCCTGCCCAACACCCAGCACACAGAAGAAGCCCTCGATGCCAGCTCTGGTGTCCCTCACCTTTCAGAACACACCTGGCTGAGATGCTCATACAGTGCTCCCAGCTGCCCTGCGCCCTGCCCTGGATGAGAGGATCCCTGAATTCCATCCCTTCCTGTGCCATTACCGGCCTTCAACACTCATCAAACTTCTCTGGACTGTATTTTCTTTATCTGCAGCAAAAATGGTTAGACTTTAAAATGATAAAATCCCACAGAAAACTAAGATTTGCATGCTACTTAAAAATGACTAGGTATCTTCACACACCCCCACCATGTCTGTCAGCTTGTCATGCTATGGGAGTTTGCGTGTTCCTACGATGGCGAAAGCTCTTCCACCAGTATTTCAGATACCAGCAGGGCCACCCATGGTGGACAGATTTCAACTGAACTTTTTTTTTTTTCATTACTGGGGTTTGAACCCAGGGCCTTGTGCTTGCATGCTTTGCAAGTGCTGTACGACTGAGCTACTGGGATTACAGGCATGAGCCACCACACCCTGCTTTCAGATGAGCCTCTATACTAAGACAGACTAGGTAGAAGTACCTGGCAACCCACTCCCGAAACAATTAGCCATTCAAAACACTGTGAACAGCAGATAAGCACTGTCAAATATAGTGCTGGAAAATGAGCCCCCCAGGCTGGAAGTCATTCAAGAAATGACTGGGGAAGAGTTGCCTTCTCAAAGTAGAATCAACTTTGATGATGGGAATGAAGTAAAGCCCCTGGGACCTCCTTTTGCTGATGTGGCATGACTCAAAATAAGAAGAAACATAGTGTCTACAACAATGAGCTTAAACAGGAAAAGATGATGTGCATGGCACAGTATAGGGGAATGTTTCGTTCTGCTGTGTATAGGGTCACTATGAGTCAAATCTGACTCATTGGCATCTAACAACACTTTCACTTAATGATTACAAAGAAGGTGTGACAGAAATATTAACATTTGCCACTAGGAATATTAGGAAGCCAAGACTCAGAGAGGTTGGGCAAAGTATCCCAGATCACCTGTTAAAGAGGTAACCCAGCCAGATTCACGCTCATTCCTGTCACATCCGATGCTCCATGCAGACTCCTGAAACAGACACTGCAAATAGAATTCCACATCAGAGCCCAGTAGCTTTTCCTCTGGGTATGACACAGCTCTGCAGCTGACATTCATGTGCCTTTGGCTCACCGGTTCAACCCATCAAATTCCATCCAGACAAGTTTCCATTCCCAGGCTGGGTGACTAACGTGAATATATTCAACATGGGGAAGAAAGCAAGGGTCAGTTCCAAGCAAAGTGGGTGTAGGGGGTGCAGTTTGCCTTCAGTGAGCCCTCCCACCTCCTGCCCCCAAATCCACATCCTCTACTTTTGGAATCTAGCAATGGACACTGCCTTTATACTGTCCCGGCCCCTCCGAAAGAAAACATTTCAATGAACGAAACTTAGACAAGATTCCCTCACCACCTCCTCCTGCAATGAAGCAAACGCTGAGAACCTGCTCTCAAAAAAAAAAAAAAAAAGTGCAAGAGGACCCCCATGCAAATATCGATTTCTTTCACTTCTCCACACAGAGTCCTCATTCTCTGTTCTTTGCTGCACTCTCTATCTCAGGGTAGAATTTCCACCCCCTGCTCTGAGTCTTTTATAATTATTTTTATCAGGGTGTCTATTGTATGTCCTGGATTCCAGCCAAGCCACTCCTTCCACCCCCCCCCCCACAGAAAATAGGCAAAGGCAAGGAGAAGAAACAGAAAAAGGGACCATTTACATAGCATTTTGTAGCAATAACACCCTTCCAAAACCCTCAGTGAATTCTGAGAATAATCCAATGAAGTAGGTGTTGTTATGCTTATTTTTACAGATGAGAACCCTGAGGTTTAAAGATTTTGTAGCTCCTTCTAGTAGGTAGAAGAACCAGAACGGGGATCCACATTTATCTAACTTCAAAGGCAATGGCATGGCCAAGGCCCTCTCTAAGGACTCAGTGATAAGAATCATTAGGAATGTTTGCACTTTAACAACACTATCTTAAAGCCAAAACCTCAGAAACCAGCCAAAGATGCACTCAAGAGCCATAATCAACATTTGCTGATGCAATCATACAAAAGACTCACTTGGTTTGAAATCTCTTACTGCACCAATGGGTCACGGGTTCTGCTGACCACAAAACCAACCATAAATGTAAACAAAGAATATTCCCAATCCCATGGGTCTGGACACTGAAAAAGATGAGGTTCTCTCATCTGAATCAGATCATGTCAAAATTTTGGCTTTGATCCTAATACTGTAAGGAGCTGTATGTAGTAAGAACTTCTCTGAAGCTGCCCAGACATGGGAATGGCATAAAGTCTGAAGTCCACTGCAGTCTAAGACCCATGAGAGAAATTGATTTTAATTCATTATGGAAAAACCCAAAGTACAGAGTTGCAGACCTTCCTGGAAGAGAGTAGTCAGTTCAGACCCTCAGGGAAATCTACCTTCATCTATAAAATGGATTCAGAAAATTACAGGAACTTTCTGGTGATCCCACTGGGCAGGTCAAATATGATGTTCAGAAAGACATTATGACTTGTTTAATGAGGCATGGTGAGGTATTAACCATCTTGGTGGAGCCAATAATAGTTGACCATGGAGTCTCAGTGGGGAAAAATGAAACTGAACTGTTACCTGAAAAGTTTGAAATACTTTCCTATACTCTTTGTGAAGGATAAAAACCTGCAAAAGATGAGGCAAAAAAGATATGGGGAAAAGAAAAACCCACATGTTCATCAACAGATGACTGGATAAAGCAAATTTGAGATAAACACACCCCATAATGGAATATTATTCATTCTTAAAAAGAAGGAAATCCTGCCATTTACAACAATATCAATGAACCTGGAGTTCATTATGCCAGGTGAAATAACCCAGCACAGAAAGACAAATACTACATGATCTCACTTATCTATGGAATCTAAAATAGTCAAACTCATAGAAACAGACAATAGCTTAGTGGTTACCAGGGGAAGTGAGGAGAGGGAAATAAGGTGCTGTTTCTCAAAAGCTACAATGTTTAGTTATGCAAGATACATAAGTTCTGGAGACCTACTGTCTAGTACAGTGACTATAGTTAATAATACTGTATTGTATACTCGAAATTTGCTAAAAGGTAAGAATGTTCTTACCACAAAAAAGAAAGAAAATAGTTTCTATGCAAGATAGTGGATATGTTAGCTATTCTGATTGCCAGTGAACATGTCATAGTGTGTGTGTGTGTGTGTGTGTATACACACACACATATATGTACACATATATGTATATATGCATATATATGTATGTACGGGCTGGGATTTAGCTCAGTGGGTAGAGCGCTGCACTGCAGTCTATGAGGCCCTGAGTTCAATTCCCAGCACCGCAAAAATGGGAGAAGGGCCTGGCAATCCACTCCCAAGGCAATCCCGAAACAGTCAGCCATTGAAAACTCTGAGGGTCACTATGAGTCGGATACTGACTCGACGGCACCTAACAACAACAATGTATGTACATGCATATATATGCACATATGTCAAGTTGTACATCTGTATTAGTCAACTGTTATCGTTTTAGTGAAAAAACAACCCAAACAAACTAGAAGAGAGGGTTTATTGGGAGTTCATAGTTAGAGGACCAGTCCATAATGGCAGCAAGGCATGGTGCCAGGACAGGCATGTAGGCAGGCTGGTTGGCCCATGGCAGATGACCTCATGGCATCTCAGGGCAGGAGACAGAGAGAATCCTGGAATGGTAATAAAAACTTCCAAAGGTTCACCCCAGTGATCACTTCTGCAAAGTTAGTCTGGCCTCCCAAAATTCAACGCCCTCCATGAACAGTGCCACCACTGAGGATCAGACACTAAAAGCCATTACCATTGGGGGGCATTTTATATTCAAACCATGACAATACTTTAAATATATATAACTTCCATTTGTCACTTATACCTCAGTAATGCTGGGAAAAGAACAAAAAAGATGAGAATCAAGAAATCATCTAAGTGTATGGGGAAGTCAAACTTCAGGTGTTGAGAATAAAACTCTAATTGCCTAGTATGTGGCCTTTTTTGGAGAATGCCTAGGCAAACTGCCCAAGAGTAGGTCTTAACAACAGGAGGCTGGACCAGCTGGCTGGCTTCAGTGGTGCAGAATGAAAGGAGAAATGACAAAGGTGAGCTGAGAACATCTGCTCAAGTAAATTCAAGAAAGCCACTAGGGACAGGGAGGGACAGGAAAAGGGGTTAGTAGAGCTTCAGGGATAAATGTGGGAAATAAAGATTAATTTCAGCTGGCAGTAGGGAAAAATGGAAAAAGAAAAGAAAAAAGAAACTAGGGTGTGGTGATCAGTGCCCCAAAGAAGAACCTGAAAGAAGACAGCTTCTAATGAGAAAAAGTACCCTGACAGGTGAACCTGACTGCAGAGGAGCACCTGGGAGGCCCGTGAGGGAGACGCCCTGCTGAAACTGACTGAGGGAGAGGCTTGGCTGACTCACTGTGGATGGACCCCATGTCCTGAGAAATGGGGAGTAAAAGGAGGCAAAGGAAAAGATGTGTAAAAGAAGCCTTTAAAGACTAATTCAATTTAGTTGGTCATGGTGGGGCATGCTAACTCTGGCACTGGGGAGCCTGAGGCAGGAGAATGAGGAGTTCCTGGTCAGCCTGAGCTACATACCAAGACCCTGTCTTACAACAACAACAACAAGGCTAATTAAATTCACAAAGAGAAGATAAAAAGTAATTTAAAATAAAAACGTGAAATTACCACCAAAAAGAAGGCAAGAGTAACCACTTAAAGGATTGTAGAGAAAGAAAAGCTGGGTATAAATTTCCGTGAGAAGTATAGGTGTTAACTGTTGTTGTTAGGTGCTGTGGAGCAATCTTCATAGGATTTTCAATGGCTGATTGTTTGAGGATTGCTTCAGGAATGGATTGCCACATCTTTCTCCTATTTTTGTAGTATTAGGGATCAAACCCCAGTCCTCAGAGAGTCCAGAGCAGCAGTGCTTAGAGCACATTATTCACCTCCTGGTAAATGAAGAGGAACTGAATCTGTGATATTCCCTTCCAGATAATTTTCAAAGAGTGAGATTTGTTATCATTTCTAATAAGAAGTTGCCAAAGATGTATGAGAGCTGGGCCTGATGGAACATGAAGATGCTGTGAACTGAAGAAGGAAAATGACCCACTTGGTGGATAATATGTCCCTTGAAAGAAATCCATAGAGTTCCCACCAAGAAGTTTGACGAAGAAAATCCACATATAAAAATATGACTCACTTCCTAAACATCATGTGAAGGGGATGGGTAGAGGGAGGAGAGGAAGTTTCCCACTGATTCTTGAGAAAATAATGAAATGGGAGATCTAAGAAAGGTGCTCCAACAAACTAAATAACCCAGACTGTACGAGCACAGGCCTGAAAAGTGTTGATTTGTACATATGCCAGCAGTTGGGTACCACAAGGGAAACCAGGAGCCAGGAGGGTTGACATGGCTTATGTGCAAAAAAGAATAGAGGTTGTGACGTGTAATGTGAATGATGATCCCATTTCTATTCTATGATGGCAGTAGCCAAGATTCACCTCTCAGAGATGAGAAGTTCTTCAGGGGTATAAAGAAAGGAGTAAATTCTTGAGGCAACAAGAAGAGATTAAAACAGAAGAGGAGAGGTGAAGAGGAAGCCAAGCACCTGACCCTCCCGGGCTGGCAGTGGTAGGTATGTTAGAAAATGACATGAGGAAGTGCTCAAGCAAAGTGGCCCTGAAATTAAAGGTTTTAAAGACAACACCAGGATCCCTCAAGTGCAAGCAATAAACAGAGAAATCAGGATGAAGAAATGGGACAGAAGTGATGAAATTCAAAGGTTTCTAGAGGAAGTTGTAGGGAGAGATAAATAAGAAAAGAGAAAAAGTCAACAAAAATAAAGTGTGTACAAAATTCTAGAGTATGCTAGCAGTGTAGGGGGAAGAAGAATAATGGCAAAATTAAATGACAGAAGTGGATAGGTTGGCATGATTGAAATGGCTAATAAAGGAACTCTTTATGAAATTGTTTCCAGGAGAAATATAGAATTAGTAGGCTTGTTCCAGTATGCCAAGAATAATAAAGAAATGCTTGAATTACCAGCCAACAGCCCATATCGAGAGGGAAGCATGTCCAAGCTGTATGTGGAGAAGCAGACCAGAATCAGAGAGCTTCCTGCTGACACCTGCAGATTTTGGCTCCTCACCTGGGCCTTACTGAGCACCTGCTTTTCATGACACACAGGGAAGAGGGTGAAAAAAGGTATAAAATGGTGTTCATTTCTCCTTTGGTTCTGTTAACAAACATGTATGAAGACCTGACTCTGCACCAAGTGCAATGTTTGCTATTGAGGAAACACAAGAGTAAATAAGAAGCATCTAGATCTTCTGACAAAAACAGAGGCAGAGAGGAGGGGGTGAGTATTCAGAATGTAGAACTTGCCAGATAAAGCAGGGCGAAATTGAAAGACGTGAAGATGGAGACAACAGAAAATGTAACAGGATTGAAAATTCAAAAGCAGATGAGATCAATGACTATTCTCTTGGGAAGGGAGTGAGATAGAAAGGGAAACTAGGGATCAGGAGGGGGTCAAGGGCAAAATCCTTGCTCTGTAAGCCAGAAGGACAAGGGCTCTAACCTCGGTCCCTCCCCCAGCTGGTTCTGATGTGGTCTGAGTATATATGTGGCTTATATAATCAGCCTGAGCCTGAGTTCCTTCAACTATAAAATAAATCAGTGACATCTAATGACAGAGTAGCTTCTGGTTGTTGCCATGACAGAGGAAGGGATATTGGATTCACTCACCTGCCATAACAGCGGAATAGATGAACTGTATGAAACAGCTATTTTCAGTTACTAGACTAGAGATGATGCAGCGGTGAGATCCCCGAAAGAAGAAAAACAAGAGGAAAAACCCAGATTTACTCTGTCCTCCTGCTTGGGGGGTTTCCAACTACAGTACAGGAAAATAGGACCCCCACCAAGAAAGAGAACAAATGTCAGGGCCAATGAAGGGATTGAATCCATAGGTGCAGTTACTAGAAAGGAAGGAGCTGCACAGAGCAACAATCCAGAAATCTGCACAGGGTCCACCTAAGTCTCAGGTTGCTCATGTGCTGGGTAAAACTACACAAGGCCTGGTAGAGAACAGATGCTAGGCACGGTGTACTGAACAGAAATTCTAGGGTCACACAGTAGGGAGAGACACTAATGTCTTTGGTGGCCATAGTGAAGAGAGCTTGATGAATGCTCTGACATTCATCTGAGAACCAAGAAAGGCCCCACCTTTAGGCTTGGCCCACCCTACCCCTAGAGGGACTGTATCAGACCCACCATCACAAAGCCAAAATCCAACACTCTGCAATATCTAGCTGATCCACCAATAAAATAAATCCCTGCCAAACCAATGCAATGCTCTTGAAGACAGTAGTATCCATGGTCTATGGCACATAATAAAAAATAACTAGACATGTAATAACAAAGAAACAAAATAGTCAATAGAAAGAGTCCCAGAAGTGATACTGATGGAATTAGCAGACAAGGACTTTAAACTGAGTACAATAAATATGTTTGAGAGCTTAAAGGAAAAAATTGGGCTTATGGAATGAATAATCTTATCAGAGAATGTTGTTGTTGTTGTTGTTAGGTGCCGTCGAGTCGAGTCCGACTCATAGCAACCCTCACAGGGTTTTCAAAGGCTGACTGTTTCGGGATTGCCTTGGGAGTGGATTGCCAGGCCCTTCTCCCATTTTTTTGTGGTGCTGGGAATTGAACTTGGGGCCTCAGAGACTGCAGAGCAGTGCTCTACCCACTGAGCTAAATCCCAGCCCACAATCAGAGAATAAAAACATGAAAAAGAACTGCACAAAGATTATACAACTCGAAAGTATACAATAACTTAAGTAAGTCACAGATGGACATGACAGGATATTAAACACTACTAATGAAAGGATCGGGTTGGGATTTACCTCAGTGGGCAGAGCAGTCTCTGAGGCCCCGAGTTCAATTCCCAGCACCGCAAAAAATGGGAGAAGGACCTGACAATCCACTCCCAAGGCAATGCGGAAGCACTCAGCCATTGAAAACCCTATGAGGGTCGCTATGAGTCGGATACCGACTCGACGGCACCTAACAACAACAACAACAATGAAAGGATCAGTAAACTTGAAGATAGAATAATAGAAATTATCCAACTTGTTGATAGACAAAGAAGGGCTGGGGAAAAAAGAATATGATCATCCTGCCTCCATCTCCCAGATGCTAGGATTATAAGTGTGCACCACCACACCCAGATAACATGATTTTAAAAGCATCCAGGATGGCCAGGTGTGGTAGCTCACTCCTGTAATCCCAATACTCAAGAGCTTGAGGCAGGAGGATCATGAATTTGAGGCCATCCTAGGCTATAAAGCAAATTCCAGGCCAGCCTGGGCTAGGCACTAAGACTCTATCTCAATAAAAAATGAAAAATAATTTCTTTAAACTGTTACTGGCTGTATAAAACAAATAATGATGATGTGTTTTGGGATTTATAATACATGTAGAGTAAAATATATGCCAACACTAGTGTAAAGGACAGAGGAGAGGGTAAATGGAAATTACTGTTGTAAGGTTCTTATATTCATATGAAGCCTTTGTAATTCAAGGCAAACTGTGATAAACAAGGAGGGATATTTTCAACAACCACTGAAGTAAAACAAAGAGTTGTGGGTAAAAAGTCAACAGAGAAGACATAAAGGAATACTCAACAATACTTCATTAATCTAAAAAGAGAGGAGGAAAAGAACAAAGAACGGGGAAATGGAGAACAAATAGCAAGATGGTAGGCTGGAACCCACCACACAATTGAATTTATAGAGCTGTTGTAATGAAAATGAAGGCATGAAATTGGTGTTCTTGGATCCAGGTGCCTTCGTCATGGATGTGAGATTTGGGTGGTGCATGTCAGGATGGAGAGATGGAAGTGGCAGTGATGGCAGCAGAAAAGTAACCTGGGGGAAATGAAAATTCTGATAGGGTATGTTTTAGATACTCATGCTGTCTCTCACACTGATTTTCTGACCCACACCACTCCTTGTTGCAACAGAAACATTCCCTGACACTGTACCATCCCTGGAAGTATTGTCTGTGGTTCTCTGCTATTCATGGGGTTTTCAATGGTGATTGTTTCAGGAGTGGACTGCCAAGTCCTCATGTTTTGCAGTGCTGGGGATCAAACCCAGTGCCTCAGAGAGTGTGCAGAGTAGCTCTCTACTGACTGAGCCAAACCCCAGCCTGTCCACCAAAGGGGCAGCACAGATAGAATGACAGAAGAGAATTAAGACACAGAACCTGGAAAGGAAAGTTCTAGTCATATCATTACATGGGAATTGAGTAACTGCAAAATTAAAATTTGCCAAGCTTTTAGTAGGCAATAGAAAAAGAAATTAATTAAAACAGGGCTTTCATGTGATATGTGTGAAGAAGCTTGATTATTTTACCCAGTGAAGACCCAAGCATAGAGACACAGCAACATCAAGACTGAATCTGTTGTCCCAACCAGGATTCAAAGCTTAATGACAAAGGAAAGTGGCTGCAAGTGACTCGGTTCAGTTCAGCACTGATTTACTGAGAACCTTCTGACACTAGGCTCTGTGTCAGACTCTGGGTGTATAAAAGTTACTAAGACCAAATCCATGCCTTCAAGAAATACCCAGTTCTAGTCAGGAAAAGAGGCATAAAACCAAATCAGAAAGTTATGCAGCTTTGGTCCTTGTAGCCATCTACCTTCACCAGCTATGTGTTTTTATGCAAGTCACTTAATCTCAGGTTTGTCATCCACAAAATGAGCATAACAAACTATCTGGCAAGATTGTTGTGAGCATTAGAGACATAACATTAAAAGCACAAAGCATACTGCCTGGCCAATAGTAATTCAACAATTTCACTGAGAGTAAGGCACATATTAGAATCTAGGTGGCAAGTGGAAGGGTTTCTGCTTCCCTCCTACTTGGTATCCTGATTCCCTTGGGAAAAATGTGCCCACATATTCCAAACCCATAGACTTGAATGAAGAATTGCTATATCCCATGAGAGATGCAAACTATGGGAATATGTTTTGTACGTGGATGGCACAAAGACAAAAAAAAAAAAAGTTAGAGAATGATGATATAAATCTTTGTCTCAATTCAACACTTATGGAGCACCAACTGTGTGCCAAACTCATAAAAATAAGTTTGAATTATTTCCCCCTAATGATAAAGAGCCTGGAGCTGTATCACTGTGGCATCTGAAGAGCTTAAGGAAGGGAGACCTAGGTACACTGTCTCCAGGTCCATCTCTCTGAAAGCAGTTCCTAATGTGAGTGCAACTCCAGGAGGACTTTCTCAAGGACAGGATCCACATCTTCTCAAGTGTCTGCCAGAGTCTGATCCACTATATAGGTACTTGGTTATTGCACAGAATTGAAATTAATAAATGTTCTATCCAGAGCCTTGTGTATGCTCAACCTTGTCTCCAACTATGGGATTCATTCCATCACAAAGTTTAATTAATATTCCAAAGAATAGAAAAGGAGGGAACACTCCCAAATAGATTTTATGAAGCTACCATCACCCTGATACCCAAACCAGGAAAAGATTCATCTAAGATAGAGAATTATAGACCCATCTCCCTTATGAATCTAGATGCAAAAATATTCAATAAAATTTTGGCAAACAGAATACAACAGCATACA
>VMDO01006516.1:36930-99738 GCA_007922755.1 Pedetes capensis
ACCATGACCAAGTGGGATTTATACCACAGATGCAAGGCTGGTTTAACATATGGAAATCAATTAATGTAATCCAACATATCAAGAAACTAACAAACAAAAACCACATGATCATCTCAATTGATGCTGAAAAGGCCTTCGATAAAGTGCAACACCTTTTCATGATAAAAACACTGGAAAAAATAGGTATAACAGGCAAATATCTTAATTTCATAAAAGCCATCTATGACAAACCTACAGCCAACATTATATTAAATGGAGAAAAACTAAAACCATTTCCTCTTAGATCTGGAACAAGACAAGGATGTCCTCTCTCTCTTATTCTATTCAACATAGTAATTGAAGTTCTGGCCAGGGCAATCAGACAAGAGAAGGAAATCAAAGGGACACAGATTGGCAAGGAAGAGGTCAAATTATCATTATTTGCAGATGATATGATTTTATACTTGAAAGACCCCAAAGGTGTGGATCCTGTCCTTGAGAAAGTCCTCCTGGAGTTGCACTCACATTAGGAACTGCTTTCAGAGAGATGGACCTGGAGACAGAGTGTACCTAGGTCTCCCTTCCTTAAGCTCTTCAGATGCCACAATGGTACAGCTCCAGGCTCTTTATCATTAGGGGAAAATAATTCAAACTTATTTTTATGAGTTTGGCACACATTTGGTGCTCCATAAGTATTGAATTGAGACAAAGACCCCAAAGACCCCAAACCTCAATCAAAAAACTTCTGGATCTAATTAACTCCTTCAGCAAAGTTGCAGGCTACAAAATTAACATACAAAAATCAATAGCCTTTCTTTATACCAATTCCAAACAAGAAGAGAAGGAAATTTCAGGAAAGATACCATTCATGATAACCCACCAGAAGATTAAATACTTTGGAATCAATCTAACCAAAGATCCTTCAGAACTCTACAAGGAAAATTTCAAAACATTAAAGAAAGAAATAGCAGAGGACACTAAAAAATGGAAAGACCTCCCCTGCTTCTGGATATTGTAAAAATGGCTATCCTACCAAAAGCAATCTATAGATTTAATTCAATACCCATTAAAATTCCACTGACTGACTTTACAGAAATAGAAAAATGATCCAAAAATTCATATGGAACCACAAAAGACCATGTATAGCCAAAACACTTTTAAGCTGCCAATCTAATGCAGGGGGAATCACAATCCCTGACTTCAAACTTTACTACAAGGCAGTGGTTGCAAAAACAGCTTGGTACTGGCACAAAAATAGGCCCAAAGACATCTGGAACAGAATAGAAGACCCAGATATACCTCAACACACCTATAGCCACCTTATTTTCAACAAAGGAGCAAAGCAAGTAAACTGGAAAAAGGACAGCCTCTTCAACAAATGGTGCTGGGAAACATGGTCGTCCACATGCAGAAAAATGAAAGCTGACCCCCATCTCTCAATATACACGAGAGTTAACTCAAAATGCACAAAAGATCTCAACATAAAACCAGAAACTTTAAAACTTATAGAAGGCAAGATAGGCAATACACTCCATCATATAGGCATTGGAAAAGATTTCCTTAATAGGACCCCAATTGCTCAAGAAATTGCAACAAGAATAGATAAATGGGACCACATCAAATTACGAAGCTTCTGCACAGCAAAAGAAACAATTAGCAGAGTCAAGGAAACCTCCACAGAATGGGAAAAAAATCTTCGCATTTTATACATCTGACAAAGGTCTAATTACTAGAATTTATAAGGAACAAAAGAAAAAAAAAAACCCAAAACCAAACAACCCAATACACAAATGGGCAAAGGAACTGAGTAGATAGTTCTCAAATGAAGAGGTCCATAAAGCCATAAAACACATGAAAAAGTGCTCAATATCCCTAGCCATTAGGGAAATGCAAATCAAAACAACACTGAGATTTCACCTTACACCAGTAAGAATGGCCAAGATCAATAAAACAAACAACAACAAATGCTGGCGAGGCTGCGGGGAAAAGGGAACACTTTTACACTGCTGGTGGAGCTGTAAATTGGTGCAACCACTATGGAAATCAATATGGAGGTACCTCAAAAAACTAAAAATAGAACTACCATATGACCCAGCTATTACACTATTGGGAATTTACCCAAAGGGAGATGAGTCATCATACCATAGAGACACCTGCATCTCCATGTTCAATGCAGCGCTTTTCACAATAGCAAAGATATGGAATCAACCAAAGTGCCCTTCAACAGAAGAATGGATAAAAGAACTATGGTATATATACACAATGGAATACTATTCAGCAATCAAGAAAAATGAAATAGGGTCATTCGCAGCAAAATGGATGGAATTAGAGAAAATTATTTTGAGTGAACGAACACAAGCTCAGAAAGAGAAACAACACATGTTCTCACTCATATGAGGGAGCTGATTCAAAATTATAAGAAGGAAAAATCCTACTCAAAGTTCAGATCATAATAAAAGGGGGGAGGGAAGGTAAGAATGAGGTCAATATAAATGGACTAGAAATCGCATGTAATTGTTCTAACAAGATAGAAACAAAGACCACTACAGGAAAAGTTTCTATCTTAAACAGAAATGGAACCCAAGGACATATAGAAAAATACTACATAGTAAAAGATAGAGAAGACTTGGATGGGAAACTTAGATGAGAAGGGGGGGAGGGGGGAAACATAGAGGAGGGTAAGGGGTAACCTATATGAATAATGTTTATCAAATTGCATATATGAAAATTGTCACAATGAAAAGCATGTCAAAATGAATCACATTATGATGTACATTAAAAATTTCTAATAAAAAAAAAGAAAAAAAAACAAAAGCAAAACCAAAGTTTAATTAAACTCCCTGAGAGGTACATCATCAAGGAAGGAAGACACAAGCACAGGGAATTACAATACAGTGAAATAAAGGTTATAATCCAAGTAGGTCCAAAATGCTTTAGGAGATAGGGACAGAAGCAATTAACTGTCACGGGAACCAGGAAAGTCTCCACCATGGAGGAAATATTTGAACTGGGTCTTGAAGCATACATAGGAGTTTAATTGTCAGAGATGAATGCATGAGTTTTCCAGCCTGAGGATGGGCAGAGGTGGGGAAGAATAAGAGAGCTGGGAGTGTTCATTGATCAGATATTACATTATAGTAGGGATTAGATGTAATAATTTGATAATAGTAGAGCCTAATAAGGCCAGGCATGGTGACATATGCCTGTAATGCCAGCATTGGGGAGGCTGAGACAGGAGGATTGTGAGTTTGAGGCCAGACTGGGCTTCATAGCAATACTATGTCTCAAACAAGCAAACAAAAAGTAGAGTCTAGAACTTGTGGTTTTTCAACCCAGGCTGCACAACAGAAACACCTGGGGAGCTTTTAAAACTTCCATGCCCAAACTATGTTCTGAGCCCATTAAATCAGGTTCTCTGAGACTGCGAGCCAGAAATCAGTATATATATTTTTAAAGCTCCCAAAGTGGTTTCCAATGTGCTGCAAAGTTTCAGAACCACTAATGTAGAGAGGAGAGATAAGGAGTTTCAGTATCCCCAGAGGAAGGGTCCTCTTGGTGACCTGCAATCCTGACACATTCTCCCCTCCCCCTGGGAGAAAAAGCAGCCTAACCACAGCCATCAGCTGTTCCCTGCTGCTCCTCCCCTCCCCATCAGCATTCTGCTCTGAAATAATAGTTCTCAAAGTGTGCTTTCCAGACCAGTAGCATCAGCCTCAAGGGGAACTGATTAAAAATGCAAATTTTTCAGCTGTACCCCAGACTTACTAAACCGGAAGCTCTGGAAGTGGGGGTCCAGCAACTGATGCATGCTGAGGGCTGAGAAACAGTGCTCTGGAGCTGATGTCTCCAAAACCACAGCAAAACAAAGCTGAGCATATGATGCCTTATGTCGTAGACAGAATAATGGCTCCTTGAAGATGTCCTAGCACACCAGGTGGCCTGGCGCAAGCTGTAATCCCAGCAACTCAGGAGGTTGAAGCTGGAGGATCATGAATTCGAAGTCAGAGGCAGCTTGTGCAATTTAGGGAGGCCCTGTCTCAAAATAAAAAATAAATAGGAGCTGAGGGTGTGGCTCAGTGGTAGACTACTTGCCTAGCATGTATGAGACACTAGGTTTGAACCCCTAGTACTGAAAAAAAAAAAAATATATATATATATATATCTTAATACCATAATCTGGGAGAAGGACCCAGAGACACACTGCCAAAGACAATCAGCCATTGAAAACCCTATGACTAGCAGAGAAGCTCTAACAATACTGTCTCACCTGTTGTATGTAGGGTTGCTATAAATTGGATACAGACTCAAGGGCACCTAACAACAGCAATAATACCATAATCGATGAGTATGTTAGGTGGCATGGCAAAGAAGAATTAAGATTACAGATGGAATTGGGGTTGTTAATCACTTGACCTTAAAATAGGAATTGTGTCCTGGATTATCTGAGTGGAGCCAATATAATTAGGGGTGGTTCTGAGTGCAGGAGCTCTTGCACAGCCTAGAGAATGTAGTCATCAGGTATGCAGACGGAGGCAGCCTTCCCGCCCTTATCTTAGTGGTCACCATTGCTCAGTGGCCCTCGGCCTAGAGTCAAAGATGCCAGATAGCCAAGAAACCAAGAAAAGTCTTCAAGGGGGGCGGGGGAGGGGCTGGGATTTCGTTTATCTTCTTTTAATACAAAGTGGTCTCTTAAAAGGAAACTTGTAAGATATTTTCAATCAGAACAGATCATAAAATCCAGGATTTGGAAAGACATGATTCCACCACATGCAATTTTCCTTTAGAGGAATGGGTAGGGGCTGGCAGGTCTTCCTCAAGGGGTGCTGCTGGTCCCTGCTTTGTCAGCCCCTCTTCCCACGCTCCAACCCACTCCTGGGAGAAAAAATAAATAAATAAAAGAACCAACAAAGGAAATGAGTTCCCCATAGAGAAATGGAAAATACCGTTCCCCTTAAGGTAAGACCGGTCAGACATAAAGGGGTGAGTGATGTGCCCTAGTGACGGCCACTGCTGGAGCCCGAAACCTGGAAGCTTTGTCGCTGCTGCAGTCGGCCACCTCCTGCTTCTCTACTTACTCCAGGAGTCAGCCAGCCAGGCGTTTGCCCAATGAATCTGAAGAACACTAAGTGGATTCTCTGCCACAAAAATGTATGACAGGGCAAGTTCTTTGGGGGTGTTGCCACTTCCTTTCAGAGCCACTATTCTGAGCTAAGACACTGGAGCTGGAGTTCTCTTTCATTGCTTTTCTTTTGCCTTTTCTTTTCCTTTTCCTTTTCTTCCTTTTCCTTTCCTTGTTTTCTTTTCTTTCTTTTCTTCTTTTTTTTCTCCCTTGCTTCAGGGAATCAAGAAGTCTCCCGGTGCGGAAAAACTGTTGGATTTGACTGCATGTGCGTAGCGCCACCTGGCGACATAAACTTATCAACACAGTTTCCTTTCTGGTTCTGCAGTGTGTATCAAAAGCTCCAGCTTCCAGACAGGCAAGGTCTCCATTCTCCTGCGGCGTCGGCCTTCATGTGGGAATTACATCCACTTTGGTTAATGGTGGCTGAAGATCTCTTGTCTTTACACATTCATAAAACATAAGTAATATGAACAAGCAACAGAGTTTTCTGCTAAGTAACCAAACATTTAAAATCTAAAACACACATTTCTCTAACTGACAAAAGGCAACAGGAGAGAATTTTCTGGCTATACCCATAAATCCCAACAAATGGTGGTGGTGGTGGTTGTTAGGTGCCTGACTCATAGCAGGCCTACCTAGAACAGGCAAAACACTATTGTCAGTGTTTCTCTGCTATTCATAGGGTTTTCAATGGCAGATTGATTTTTGGGAGTGGGTTGCTGGGTCCTTCTCCCAAGCCTACAGCACCTGGTATTCCCAGGCGGTCTCCCATCCAAGTACTAACCAGGCGCAACGCTGCTTAGCTTCTGAGATCTGACGGAATTGGATGCGACAGTGGTACAAATGACACGCTTCCTTAGCGTGGGTCCAGGGGTCCTCTTGTGAGAAGCTTGGTGTGTATGGGCACTACCTCATTCCTGGGTTCCAAGTTTCTAAAGCAATATCTGGTGGGCATGAAAGACTTAGGAAGTGGGAAGAAAAGGTGATGTGGACAGCAGCAGTAGGTAGTGGAACATGCTGATGATGAGGGGTCAGGAAAAATAAGTTCCACTCTTGATGCTCCTACTAACTAGTCAAGGTCACTGTGTGACACTGGGCAAGTTACATTCTGGTATCCCAGACTCGTCACCTGCTCACTATTTTCCCAATAAATTCCGTGCTTTTTACAAGTTGTTGCCTACTAATATGCATCTCTAAAACAGTAACTAATAAGTTTTCTATATTTCATAATCAGATGTATGAATGTCAGGCCAGAGTGCTATGCCCAGCAAAAATATCCCTTCAGAAAAGGATAGTCTCAGACGAAGAAAAACCAAGAGAACTTATCACCAGAAGAGCTACCCTGGAAGAATGGCTAAAGTTCTCTGAACAGAAAAGTGTTGACATAAGAAGCATAGAAGAACATGAAGCCAGAAAAGAGTATATGGTAAGCAAGAATATGGGTAAATGAAATAGGTCTTCTTTTTGTGCTTGAATTTCCTAAATTATATTTCTTAGATTATGGTTGAAGGAAAGTTTGTGACACTATCTGATGTGGTTCCCAATGTGTAATCTGGGAATAGTGGCACACACCTGTATTCCCAGCACTTGACAGGCTGAGGCAGGAGGCTCTATGTGAGTTCAAGGCCACTCTGGTCTACATATTGAGTTCCTGACCAACCTGGGCTACACAGTGAGACTACCTCAAATACAAAAAGAAAAGAACGATAGAAATTCAAATAATTATAAACCAGGGAAGGTAAAGAAATGTAAAGAAAGATCTCTGTACTTCACTCAAACTGTAAAATAGTAACACCAATTGATTGCAACTCCCTAAAAAAACTATGCAAAAAAATGCATTCAGAAACACCATGTTGTTGTTAGGTGCCATAAAGTTGGTGTCCAACTCAGCAACCCTACATACAACAGACAAAACACTATCTTCAGTGCTTCTCTGCTATTCATAGGGTTTTCAATGGCAGATTGGATTTTTGGGAGTAGGATGCTGGGTCCTTCTCCCAAGCCTATAGTATCTGGTGTTTCCAGACAGTCTCCCATCCAAATACTAACCAGGCTCAACCCTGCTTAGCTTCCGAGATCTGACAGGATCAGATGCCACAGTGGTATGGCTGCAGGCATAAACACCATAGGTAAGTCAAAATGAGAAAACATTCAATTAACCTCAAGAATACAGAAAAAAAGGTAAATAGAGAAACACAAAATTAAGAACAAACCACAAGTAAAGGGCAGAGTTAAGTTGTAACATATCAATATTTACATTAAATGAAAATAGCCTAAACATATCAATTAAAAGACAGATATTGGCAGATTGGATCTAAAACTATGGCCCAACTCTATATGCTACCTACAGTAGATTTCCTTCAAATATAATGGCATCATCAGATATCTTAAAGGATGGGAAAAGATATATTGTGCAAGTACTAATAAAAGGAAAGCGGGAATGGCTGTATTAATATCAGATAAAGTAGATTTGGAGCAAAGAACAGTGGATTTCAAAGAGAAAGGATCATTGCATAATGATTCAAGGGTCAATTGATCTAATAGCAATATTAACTGTACATGTACCAAACAACAGTACTTTAAAATACATAAAATAAAAACTAACAGAAATGATAGAAAAAATAGACAAACCCATAATTATAGTCAGAGAGTCCAATGCACCTTTCTGAACAATCAATAGAACAAGAAAACCAAACATAAACAAGGCTCTAGAAAAACTCAACAACATCAACAAGCAACAAGACCTAGTTGATATTTATAACCACTTGTCCCAATAATCACAGAATATATATTCTAATACACTTTCTTTTCAAGTGCCTGTTGAACATATTTCAAAACAGACCATATAACAAACCTCAGGAAATTTAAAAGAATTAAAATCACAGCCTGGCATGGTGGCACATGTCTGTAACCCCAGTGACTTGGGAGGCCGAGGCAGGAGGATTGCAAGTTCTAGACCAGAGGCAGTCTGCATAATTTAGCAAGACCCTGTCTCAAAAAGTAAAAAAAAATAGGCTGAGGGTGCATCTTAGTGGTACATCACTTGCAAAGCATGCAAGTTCGAGGCCCTGGGTCCAACCCCCAGTACCACACACACACACACAAAAAATAATAATAAAAGAATTAAAATCACCTGGGTGTTGTGGTACATACCAGTAATCCCAGAGACTCAGGAGGCTGAGGCAAGGAGATGACAAGTTTGAGGCCAGAGGCAACTTATGTAACTTAGAGAGATCTTGTCTCAAAATAAAAAGTGAAAAAAAAGGGGGGGTGGGGTGCTGTGGTACAGTTCAGTGGTAGAGCACTTGCAAAACAAACAACAACAACAACAAAAAAAACCCACCACGTGTGAGGCCCTAGGTTCAACTCCCCAGTACCACAAAAAAAAAGAAAGAAAAAGAAATTTAAATTATACAAATTATACAGAGTGTGTGCTTTGACCACAATTAAGTCAAACTCAAAAGCAGAAAGATAACAAGAAAATATCCAAACAATTAGATACTAAACAACACACTTCTAAGTGATTCATTGGTCAAAGAAATCACAACTGGAATGCAAATTACATTGGACTGAATATAAATGGTAATATAACATAAAAAGTAGGGAAAAGTTATACTGCTAAGGGGAAATTTTGTAGAACTAAATTCGTATAATAGAAAAAAGAAAAAAGGGCTTGAGATGTAGCTTAGTGGCAGAGTGTTTGCCTAGAATGCATGGAGAATAAGAGAGGGGGAGAGAGAGAGATCTGAAATCGATAATCTAAACTCCAGCTGGGCATGTTGGCACATGCCTGTAATCCCAGCAACTCAGGAGGCAGACAGGAGGATCGCAAGTTCTAGACCAGAGGCAGTCTCTGTGCAATTTGGCGAGACCCTGTCTCAAAAAAAAAAAAGTAAAAAACTGGGCTGGGGCTGCAGCTCAGTGGTCCAGCACTTGCAAAACATGCAAGCGGTGAGGCCCTGGGTTCAACCCCTAGTACTCCAAATAAATAAATAAATAAATAATAACAGTAATAATAATAACCTAAGCTCCACCTCAAGAATTTAGAAAAAGAAGAGCGAAATAATCCCAAAGCTAATATAAGGAAGAAAAAGACAAAGAACCCAAATGAATGAATAGAAAACAGAAAATTAATATGGAAAATAAAAAGAGCTGGTTCTTTGAAAAGATTGATAAAATTGGCAAATCTCTAGCAAACCCAAAAAGAAAAAGAGAGAGAAGGCAAGAAATTGCCAATATTGGGAATGAAACAGAGGATATCACTGTAGAACCTGAACCCATCAGAAAGATAATAAAGGAATACTACAAAACATCCCTACACACATAAATTTGGCAACTTCAGTGAAATGGCTCTATTCCTCAAAAAACACAAACTGCCACAACTCAGCCAACATGAAATAAATAATTTAAATAGCCCTACAACTATTAAGAAAATTAAGTTCAATGAGAGGGTAAGGGAGGAGATGAACATGAGCAATGTACAATGAAATGCGTGTATGGAGATGTCACAATGAGACCCACTAAGTCAGCCATTAAAAATTATCAATAAAAAATAAATTAAAAAATTAAGTTCATAATTTTAAAACTCCCAAAAAAGAAATGCCCAGGCCTAAATGGTTTCACTATACAATTGCAAAAAATGTTCAAATTAGAATTGATACCAGTTCTGCATAATCTTATCCAGAATATAGAAGAGGGAACCCTTTTATCTTAGTCCATTTATGCTGCTATAATAAAATTCCAGACACTGGGTCATTTATAAATTTATTTCTCATCATTCTTGAGGCTGAGAAATTGAGGATCAAGACACCAACCGGTTTGGTGTCTGGCAAAAAATTATGATACTCTTTTGTTGCATCCTCCTGATAGGATGAATACTGTATTCTCACAGGATGGAAGGGAAAAAAAAATCACTAATTCTTCAGGCCTTCCCCCCAACTAATATAGATAAATGTATTTTAAAAGCAAATTTACAGGAATAGCACATAAGACAGACAGCATTAAAACCATATACTTTCATATGTTGTTGTTGTTGTTAGGTGCCGTCAAGTTGAGTCCGACTCATAGTGACCCTCATAGGGTTTTCAATGGCTGACTGTTTCGGGATTGCCTTGGGAGTGGATTGCCACCTCCTTCTCCCATTTTGCGGTGCTGGGAATCAAACTCGGGACCTCAGAGACTACAGAGCAGCGCTCTACCAACTGAGCTAAATCCCAGCCCCATACTTTCATATAGGACAACTCAATTAGAAAAGTATAGAGAATGGCTGGGATCTACTGCATGATAAAAATGCTACAGGCACCCTTTTAGTTGCTTGCAATAAGAAATTTGCTTATCTGTTAAAAATCCAAATGCTTGTGTTGTCCAGAAAAAATTAACAGATTTATTTATAATTACTGTAAATTTAAACTGCTCAAATGTGCTCACTGAAACATTTCAACTTACATTAATGCTTTGCATCCCCGTACTTATATTACAAATTCTCAAATGAATGAAAATGGAAAAACTGCCAGTGCCTCATTTCTGTCCTTTATTTTTCCATTTACAATCACACAAATGGTACTTAGGTACCATTTGACACCTTGAGAAAAATTATCTAATATTCAGAACTACCAGCCTGGCTCAGTGGTGCATGCCTGTCATCCCAATGACTCCATGGAGGCAGGACAATGGCAAGTTCAAAGCCAGAGGCAGCCTGTGTAACTTACACCCTGACTCAAAATAAAAAAAGGGCTGGGGGTACAGCCCAGTGGTAGAGCACTTGCAAAAGTATGTGTGCAGCCCTGGGTTCAACCCCCAAGTACTGCAAAAAGAAAAAAAAAAGCCAACCAGATAAGCTTCACTTGCCTCCTGCAAGGCATCAACAACACTCTAAAAGTGTAGATCCGTTAAACTCGATGGATTTCTCATAGTGTCTAATTTCACAGGGTGTCACAGTATCAGGCCTGTGTCAATGATAGTTCTTCATTCCTCCAGTAGAGGGCGCACTCTTGCAAACAGCTTTTGTAGCCAATTATTTCCTGGTTGCTTACCACCTATTGATTTACCAGAAGTTGGCTTCGTAGGAGTCATGGTATACCTCCTTACTTTCCCCTTTCATCTGGTTGAAGCAGGGTAGGCTAGAGGTGACACTGGCATTAGAGAGTGATGACAGCTAGAATGGCTGCAAACATGATCGCTCCATGATTTTTGTTGTTGTTAGGTGCTGTCGCGTCTGTTCCGACTCATAGAGACCCTATGTACAACAGGTGAACAGTGCTTCTCTGCTATTCATTGGGTTTTCAATGGCAGATTGATTGGGAGGGGGTTGCCAGGTCCTTCTCCCAAGCCTATAGCACCTAGTGTTACCAAGAGGTCTCCCATCCAGGGACTAACCAGGCCCGACCCTACTTAGCTTCCGAGATCTGGCAGGATCAGATGCCACAGGGCTACGGCTGCAGACCCCCATGCTTTTTACAAAGCGCTAATTCACTCACAAGGCAGAGCCCTGATGACTTAATCACTTTCCAAAAGACCCTATCTCTTAATACCATCACAAAGGGGATTAGGTTTCAATATGAATTTCAGAAGTGACACAAATATTCAAACCATGATACCTTTGTAATTTATTCTATTTATACCAAAACACGGTGCCTTCAGCCCTAGCCCTGTGGCATGCGATCCTGTCAGATCTCAGAAGCTAAGCAGGGTCGGGCCTGGTTAGTACCTGGATGAGAGACCTCCTGGGAACACCAGAGCTGTAGGCTTGGGAGAATGACCTGGCAACCTCCTCCCAAAAATCAATCTGCCATTGAAAACCCTATGAACAGCAGAGAAGCACTGACAATAGTGTTTCCCCTGTTGTACAGAGGGTCGCTATGAGTCAGAGACCGACTCGAGGGCACCTAACAACAACAATTATATATCATGAGTCAAGGTTGGCTTAATATTGGAAAATCAATGTAATCAACTATATTAACAAGTTACAAAAGAAAAATCATTTGATCACATCAATTGATATGGAAAAAGTATTTGAGAAAATTCAACACCCATTCATTATAAAAAAAATTAAACACAGTAAAATATCAATAGAAGAGGAAATGTCTCAACTTAGTAAAGTATATCTACAAATAACCTACAGTAACATTATATCTGATGGTGAAAGACTGGATGCTTTCCCCTTAAGATCAAGAATAAGGCAATGTTATTCTTCTCTTGGGCTGGGGTTTAGCTGTGTTGCTCTCTCTGAGGACCTGGGTTCAATCCCCAGCACCACAAAAACTGGGGATGTGGCAATCCATTCCCAAAGCAATCCTGAAACAATCAGCCATTGAAAACTCCATGAGGGTCACTATGAGTCAGACTCGACTACACCTAACATCAACAACATTCTTCTCACACTTATTAAACAAAATGCTGGTAGTCAGATGCAATGGCACACACCTGTAATCCCAGCAATTTGGGAGGCTGAAGCAGGAAGATCACAAGTTCAAGGCCAGATGCAGTCTGTGTAATTTAGCAACATCCTGTCTCAAGATAAAAAATAAAAAAGGGGCTGGAGGTGCAGTTTGGTGGTACAGAGTTTGCAAAGTATGTTGAGGCACTGGATTCCGCCCCCAAGTACTACAATAAATGAATAATAAGTAAATGAATGAATAAATAATTCTGGGAGTTTTAGCTAGTGCAATAAGCCAAATAAAAGGGAGATATGATTGTCTATACATAGAAAGTTCCAAGAGATATATAAGGAAAAACAAACTCTTAGTGCTAATATGTAAATACTAATAGTGACCTCAGCAAAGTTGCAAGATGTAAGATAAACATAAAAAATCAATTGTATTTCTGTATACTAGCAATAGACATGTGGACATCAAAATTTAAAATAAAAAAGAGTGGGAAAATTAATTGTAAATCTAGTAAAATATGGTAAAAATTATACACTGCTGATGAAAAAATTGGAATATCTAAATCAAGAGAGAAACATTCTATGTTTGTTGACTAACACATTCAACATAATAATGGTGTCAATCCTTTCCAAATTGCTATACAGGTTAAGTGTAATTCCTATTAAAATTCCAGCAAGATTGTTTTTGTATAGCTATGCAAGATTATTCTAAAATTTAGATGAAAAGCCAAAGCAATCAGCATAGCTAAAAACAATTTTGAAAAAAAAGAAAAAAGTGAGTAGAATCAGTCTACTTAATTTTAAGATTTTTTATGTAAGTAGTTGGGAGAAGGATCCAGTAACCCACTCCCAAAAAACAATCAGCCATTGAAAACCCTACGAACAGCAGAGAAGTACTAACAATAGTGTTTCCCCTGTGGTATGTAGGGTCACTATGAGTCAGATACCAACTCGACAGCACCTAACAACAACAACATGTAAGTAGTAATCAAGACTATATGATAACAGACAAATAGATCAGTGGAACAAAATGGAGAACCCATAAATTGATCCATGAAAATATGCTCAATTGATTTTTGACAAGGTTCAAAAGCAATTTAACATAGAGAAGATAGTCTTTTCAACAAATGGTGCTAGAGCAGTTGTGCATCCATGGCAGAAAAATAAACTTCAACCTAAGTCTAATACCTTACCCAACAATTAACTCAAAATGGATCATGGACTTAAATATAAAACCATAAAGCATTTAGGGAAAACACATAGGAGAAAATATTCAGTGTCTAAAGTGAGGCAAACAGTTCTTAGACTTGCCGCTAAGAGCATAATCCATAAAAGGAAACACACAAATTGGACTTCATCAAAATTAAATCGTTTGCTTTGTGGAAGACCCTGTCAAGAGGATAAAATGAAAAGCTACAGAATGGGAAAAAAATGTTTGCCAACAATATATCTGAGAAGGGACTAGTATCTAGAATATATAAAGAACTCTCAAACTCAACAATAAAAAAATCAAGCAATCTCATCAGAACATGGATAAAACACATGAAGAGATATTTCACCAAAGAAAATATACAGATGACAATAAGCACATGAAATGATGTTCAACATCATTAACCATTATTAAAATGCAAATTAGAACCACTATGAGATATTACTACATACCTATAGAATGGCCAAGAGAAATAGTGATAATTTCAAATTCTGACAAGAAGGCTAAGAAACGGAATTACTTGTATATTGCTGGTGGGAATATATAAAACGGTAGTTTGGCAGTTTCTGCCAAAACACTAAATATGCAATTGCCTTACAACCCAGCAACTGATCTCCTGGGAAATGAAAACTGATATTCAAACAAAAATCTGTACCCAAACGTTTATAGCAGCTTTATTCATAATATCCCCAAACTGGAAACAATCTGGCTGTCCTTCCATGACTGAATGGTTAAACAAAATGTGGCACATCATATCATGCAATATTATTCAGCAATAAAAAGGAGAAAACTGTTGTTAAGTACAAAAACCTAGATGAATCTCTAGAGAACTATACTGAGTGTGAGAAAAATGGAAAGGCCAATCCTAAAAGTTGCATAGTGTATGGCTTCATTTATACATCATTTTTAAATGACAAAATTATAGAAGTGGATAACAGATTAGTGGTTGCCAAGAGATAAGGAGGGGTGGAAGCAGGAAGGAAGGGGTCGTGACTATAAAATAGCACATTAGAGATCCTATGGTATGAAATTGTTCTGTGACTTGACTGAATCCATGTCAATATCCTGCTGACAATACCATGCTATAGTTTTGTATAGCATTGCCATTGAAGAAAACTTGGTGATGGGGTCATAGGATCTCTATTATTTCTTTTGTTCTTTGTTGCTGTTGTTGTTGTTGTACTTTTTTTTAATGGCACTGGAGGATTAAACCCAAGGCTTCATGCGTACTTCACAAGTGCTCTAACAATAAGCCACACCCCTAAACCCTTTTTTATTTTTTGTCTTGAGTCAGGGTCTCATTTTGTTATGCAGGCTGCCTCTGGTCTTGAGCTCTCTGGGATTACAGGCATGAGCCACCATGGCTGCCCTCTATTATTTCTTATAACCACACATGAACCTACATTTGTCTCAATAAAGAAAGCTTACTTAAAAAAACATATTTTTTTAAAAAATTCAAGGCATATAAAAATAAATTTATTTTTCATAAGTTTGCAGGGTTCTGCTGAACTTGACCTCACTCATGGGTATTTGCAGATCTATGCTGGTGCCCTTGAGATCAGCTGGGGATTTGACTTTGCTCCATGCACCTCTTGTCCCCAGCAGATTGACCTGGGCATGTTTTCACGGCTATGACAGAGCTGCCCAAGAAAACAAGCTGTCATGGACAAAAGCTCTCGAGCCTGGGGTGGAGGTATGGCTTTACACCATGGCAGACAAAGCAAGTCCATGGCTGAGCCCAGAATCAAGAGGCAGGGCAGGTCATATGAACCTTGGTGGAAGGCCCTGAGAAGTTACTGGCAATGGGCTTGGATACAAGAGGATGAAGAGCAGGGGCCACAGCTGGACTGTGCTGCACCATCCTGGACCACTTCCAGGACTGAAGACACCTGCTGCCGCATTTCACTCTTATGATCGCAACCCTTGCCTGTTCACTCATTCACCCTGCCTCATCCAGGTGAAAGGGAAATGAGAGGAGGGAGGACAGGAAGACAGCATTGAGTGTGTATCAGTATCTCTGTGTAGGTCTGAGTCGCTGTTTTGTTGAGGTGTCTCAGGGAGTCCTTGGATGAGTCCTTGGGGAGTCCTTGGGGAGTCCAAAGGTGTGGACCCTAAACCCCAGGCGCTGGCATGCAAGTACTTTTCAATTTCATGGCCAACAATGGCTATGGTCTATTGTTTCTAGGAGCACGCATCAGGATCTCCATGTCCCTTTGCAAAGCCAGGTCACAAAAGAGGGGAATGCATGTCTCCAAACTCCTCACCCTGAGCTCACGGCCACCTGCTGCCACTCTTCGCAGCCTTGCATTATTCCACCTGCTGCCCCAGCTCTGATTCTCTGCTTACCCCTCTGTTCCATCTTCTAGAATCCAGGTTCCTTTCCTAGGATTTACTGGACTTTACTAGAATCTCTTGTCCAAAGTCACTAAAAGCAATTCCCGTCACTTTGATCTCATCTGAAAAGCATGGGTAACAGGAGGCCCCATCTCACACTGTCGATGGCTGAGATGACATAATTTATACTAGTTTCATACTGCCTGGTCTGTGTTGATCTCTCAAAAACTTGTGGGATTTGAAACATATTTTATTATGGTCATGGGGTGTATGCCCAAGCTCACCGCAGACAGTTAAAGGAACCCCCATATTCCACGTCGGAACTCTGAAAATATTTCTCCATGGAAACACTGGGTTCTGTATAACTATTATACTCTAAGATTCTGTGGCCCCTGTGCTGCAGCTTAATCCTCCTGGTTAGATGGAGTCTCCTGGACATGCCTGGCAAAACTAACCACCATGAAGAACATCAGTACGAGGGGAAAATGTGAGGTCTAAACAAGTCCCTTGTGAATGAAATTTTGAAATAGAACCCACTCTTCAGTTTGGTATTGCCTAGAATTTAATGTAAGGGAAGATGCTTAGAGAACAATAAGTGTGCCAGGCTGATGTGTGGTAGATACTATAGTGAGCTTGCTGATCAGCCCCTTAGCAAGCCAGATGGAGCCGGGTGTAGTGGCACATGCTTGTAATCCCAACACTCAGGAAGCTGAGGCAGGAGGATCAACATGAGTTTGAGGCCAGCCTGGTCTACATAGCAAGTTCCAGGCCAGCCTGGGCTACACAGCAAGACTCTGTCTGAGGAAGAAAAACAAACAACAACAACAACAAAAAAAAAAAAAACAGATGATAAGGATGCTCAAGGCAAAGGTGGAAGCAAAACTAGGTTGTAAAGAGAATTAAAGGGACTTGGAGTGGGGTGTGTAATAGGAGGTCACAATGGATGACTTGGTATGCAAAGGCTGGGGGGTGGTCTTGGGAAGCAGCTTTGAAAACAGGGAAAACTAGATCCTAAAAGCAATGCCATGGGCTGGAGTTTAGCTCAGTTTGTAGAGTACTGCTCTGCGCTCTCTGAGGCCATGGGTTCAATCCCCAGCACTGCAAAATGGAAGAAGGACATGGTATCCCACTCCACCCAAGCAATCCTGAAACAATCAGCCATTGAAAACCCTATGAATAGCAAAGAAGCACTGACATAGTGCGAGGCATGGCACAGTTGTACATAGGGTCACTACGAGTCAGACCATAGGCACCTAACAACAACAAAAGCAATGCCAAAGAGGTCTGTGAAAAGAGAAAGATTTTAACCAGAAACTTATAGGAGTAACCAGTCATCTCTATCCATGGATCCTGTACCTGTGGAATCAATAAAATTCCAACTGAAAGTATTTGGGGAAAGATTGCATCTGTACTGAACATGTACCTAGTATTTCTATATGTTTGTTTGTAGTTCTGAGGAGTTGCACCCATGCTAGGCAAGAGCTGCAGACCTTTTTGATTTTTTTTTTTAATATTGAGACAGGGTCTCACTAAGTTATGCAGGCTGGCTCTGGCCTCAAATCTGCGATCCTCTCACCTCAGCCTTCTGAATTGCTGGGATTATAGGCATAAGCCACTGCACCCAGCATCCAACTTTTTTCCTTAACATTATTCTCTAGATGTGTTCAGTACTTCCCCCATTGTGTGACAGGATACCTGAGAAACAACTTAAGGGAGAAGAGATTTATTTTGACTCATGGTTTCAGAGGTTTCAGTCCATAACCCTTGCCTGCATGTTTCACTGCCCATGGTAAAGCAGAACATCATGGCGGCAGGTGTGGCAGAGGCTGTTTACCTCATGGGAGACAGGAAGCAGAGAGAGAAACAAAGACAGAGAGAGAGGGGAGGAGGGAGGAAAGGAGGAAGGAAGGGAGGGAGGAAGGGAATAGGGACAATATAACTTTAAGAACCTAACCCAGTGACCTACTTCCTCCTAAAGTTCCCAGCACCTCCCAAAATAGTGCCACCAGTTCCAGATCAAGCCTTTTGAGCTTTTTAGGTGGACATTTCATAATTAAACCACAACATTAAATAACATAGCATGACTATTTACACAGCATATGCGGTACAGTAGGTATTACTGGTAATCTGGAGAGGATTTCAAGTATACAGGACAAGGTGTGTCAGTCATATGCTAATACTACACCATTTTATGTAAGGGATTTGCGCATCCTGGAACCAGTTCTCAGCAGATACTGAAGGACACTGTATATCTGGGACCCAAAGAGTAAAGGAATAGCTAGAAATGTGATCTGAGGATGATATGGAATAGTCAGAAGAAATACGAAGCTCCAAGCCTAAGTGCTCAGAGAAGAGAGGTTTGGGGCCTTTGGGAAGAAGTGCTTGATAAAGCTTGCCCAGCACTATGAACTATATCTAAGCTGGGAGGTTTTAGGATTTGACAGTGAGACAGCCCAATGTTTTTAGAGGACACTCAAGGCTTCTCATTGTAGAGATCAGTGTGCAGTTGCCTTTCTGGGCTCTCCAGACAGCACAGGGCAGGATGGGAAGGGATAAGGGAAGGGACAGTGCATGAAATAGAGGAAGTGGTGACAGGAGCTAGCTGTTTATGGACAGCCTCTGCACACTAGACTCACAAGAGCCATAATGAAGCTGAGTGAGACCTGGGGCCACCAGTGCAGGGCTGGGCACACTGCTGGGCTGATGCCCCCAGGTGTCTGCTGTATCCATAACAAAGCATGAACTCAAAAATTTCTCCAGAATTTTGAGTGGCACTGAAGCCCAGCTCATAAACAGGGAGCCTCAATGCCTCTCTACTGCCAGTGGTCATCACATCTCTGCCTGAATTCCATGGCTCACTTCTCATAAGGCGCCACTCTTGTTTGATGGCTGTTGTGGGGAATTCTCTCCACTCAGCTGGATCAAATCTGCCCCCTGGTGACTGCTGCTGGGAGGTCCTCATTCTCCTCTCTCAAGCTTTGAGTCTAAATCTAATCCTTCATCTCTAGGAGACTGAAATTGTCCTAAATCTTCTGTCTTCTAGGATAAATAGTCCACACTGCATAGCCTTAGTAAGCAGAACAGTGAGCATTTCATTGAGACCTAAGTACACAAAGCATGGCACTTGGCTGGGTGGGGTCCTAAAGTGAACAGTCTCTCTGCTCCTCAGGCAAACGGTGAAGACAGAGGCATGCACAGCGGACTCAAGTGCAAAGAAGGCTGATAAGTTCTGTCATAAGAATTCAAAAATCCCTGTGGTGTAGATATGGGGACAGAATAGCCCAGCTCAACTCAAAGGATCTGCAAAGGCTTCTAAGAAGAGGGGAGATCCCAACTGGATTTGGAAAGACTTCAACAAGCAGTTGTGCCAAAGGAGGTAGGCAGTGAATGGAAAGAGTATAGGATATGATGTGAGGGACCCATCTCTCTCTCTCTCTCTCTGTCTCAGTTGATTTGCTTTTTGAATTTTTTATTATTTTTCTGGGACATGATAGATTTTGAGGTTTTTATTTAATTTTTATTGACAATTATATAATTGTGCAATACAATGCAATGTTCTAATTTTTTTCCCCCCAGTACTAGGAGTTGAACTCAGGTCCTTGCGCTTGCATGCTGCACAAGTGCTGGACCATTGAGCTGCCTGAGGCAGATCATTGATTCAATATTCTATCTGTTGCACTGATGAAGCACCCATCACCATTCTGGTCATGTCCCTCTGGGATGCTTAGTCTTCCTTCTGAGAATGGTGATCACAGTATCACCAGTGATCACATCAGCGCCAGTACCACCAATGGTAGCAATACATCTCTGGCTTGTCTATCAGCCAGATGCCTAGGGAAGCACTTCACATATTTACATTTGCATTCCACTAAATCCTCATAACAGCCCTCTGAGATAGGTACAATTTTTTATTCTCATTTGACAAATGTACACCAGGAAATCATAAGCAAGCCAGGTGTGGTGGCGCATGCCTGTAATCCTGGTGACTCAGGAGGCAGAAGCAAGAGGATTGCAAGTTTGAGGGGAGAGGCAGCCTGTATAACTTAGAAACACTCTTACTCAAAATTTAAAAAATAAAACACAAGTAGAGTGCTTGCAAAGTATGTGAGAGGCCCTGAGTTCAACCCCAAGTACCCCCCCCCAGAAAATTATAAACAATGTTAAAGTGAAAGTGAAAAGAAAGTTTTTATTCAGGTGCAGAATAGGTTTGCAAATCAGAAGATACAGATTCAGCTGGGTACAATGACAGATGCCTATAGTCCCAGCAAATCAGGAGGCTGAGGCAGGAGGATCGCAAATTCGAGGCCAGAGGCAGCCTACACAATTTAGTGAAACCCCATATCAAAATAAAAAATAGGCCGAGCACGGTGGCGCACACCTGTCACGGAGGCAGAAGCAGGAGGATCCCAAGTTCAAGACCAGAAGCAGTCTGCATAACTTAGTGAGAACCTGTCTCAAAATGTAAAAAAAAAAAAAAAGGATGAGGGTGCAGCTCAGTGGTCCAGCACTTGCAAAGCATGCAAGCGCAAGGCCCTGGGTTCAACCCCCAGTACCACAAAATAAATCAATAAACAAACAAACAAATAAACAATAGAAAAGGGGCTCGGGGTACAGCTCAGTGGTGGAGCTCTTCCCTAGCAGATATGAGGTCCTGGGTTTAGCACCCCAGTACTGGGAGGAAAAAAAAAAAGAAGGAGGAGGAAAAAGAAGAGGAAGAGAAGGAAGAGGAGGAAAAAGAAGGAGAAGAAGGTAGTGGTGATCCAGGCTCAGTTAGAAACCAAGCAAGTGTTCCATCAAGGGAAAGGAAGGCTGGGTTTGTAAAGAGAAAAAGTAGGACAATAGGGTGAGGTGAGGTAATTTTTTAAAACAAAGTTTTAATGGCTTGATTAGCTACACAAGTCATTTTGAATGAGTTTAGATTGGTGCTGGGCGTCCCTTCTACATTAAGCCATGTGTGATTCTTGCTAAGGGATTTCACTGGGGGGTGGATGCAGCTGCTTAGGGGAAATTATTAGTGAACTAGTGCCAGGGGGTAGCAGTAATTAACGTCTTTGGAGACAGTCAGCAAGTCAGCAGAAGCCCCAGGATTGGAAATTGTTGTAATCTTGGAGTCTTGTAAGCACATTCTTTCCAGACAGCATTCTTTTTCTGGGAATTTAACATTGAGGAACTTGTCTGTGATGTAAACAGCAGCTTAAGAAATGCAATCTCTGTAGCTCCCAGTACAGTTTTGCTCTCTCTTTCTCCCAACCAAACTACAATTATCTTAATTTTTATTTCCACACACATTAGAAAGCAGCAGTGCAGAGCAGCTAAATCACGCACCCAAGTTCATAGGGCTACTCTGATGATCGAGCCGAGGTTTGAACGCAGACAATCTAGCTACCTGCTTTATGTCTTCAATTAAAAAATGCAAAAGCAAAAAAACAAAAAAACACAGCGTCAGGTTGAGGATATAGGCTCAACAGTGGAGGGCTTACCTATCATGCGTGAGGCCCTAGGTTCAAAGCCCAGGTCTGCAAAACTGAAAGGTGAGGCTGAACAGTGCTCTGTAGGCTTGACCTCCCCTACCAGGGCATTCTGTATTCCCATTAACTCAGCCTAAAACAACATAAGATTTCTTGGAAGCCACGTCACACTGATTCAAATTGTTGGTGGGGACTAGGCTCTGAGTCTGCTGTATAAAAGAAGTTTTATAAGCAAATTGATAAGCCAGGTACCATGGTTCACATCTGTAATCCCAGCACTCAGGAGGCTAAAGAAGGAGAATCACAAATTGGAGGCCAGCTTGGGCTACATACTGAGTCCAGGCCAACTGGGACTACATAAAATAATAATAATAATAAGAAGAAGAAGAAGAAGAAGAAGAATAAGTTGTTGTTGTTAGGTGCCGTCGAGTCGGTATCCGACTCATAGCGACCCTCTGTACAACAGGTAAAACACTATTGTCAGTGCTTCTCTGCTGTTCATAGGGTTTTCAATGGCAGATTGATTTTTGGGAGGGGGTTGCCGGGTCCTTCTCCCAGACCTACAGCTTCTGGTGTTCCCAGGCGGTCTCCCATCCAGGTACTAACCAGACCCAACCCTGCTTAGCTTCTGAGATCTGACGGGATCGGATGCCACAGGGCTACTGCTGCAGGCAATAATAATAATATAGCAATAATAATAAAGAAAAAGTGAATTTATTTACAGTTTGACCAAACTGAGAAAAATAGTTATTTTGGTTTTTTTAAGTTTTCAGCTTCTCTGTAATGGACCCATCTTTTATAGGATCAAGAGATAAGATGAAGTCTAAACAAGAAATGGGAAGAAGTATACTGGTAGATTAAGCTTTTAGCTGGTATTAGAGGGGGTATCTCCTCCTTGATGTTGACACTTCTGGCCCCCTCAGGGACTCTCCTATTAAATTCTTACTTCACAGGATCTGTGTCCATTTTCCATGAGACTAGAAATAATAATTATTATTTATCCCATGCTGACAATCATCTAAAAACCTCTAACATGGTTTTGACATCAGCTTCTCTTAAGCCAGGTCTTTCCCACTCTGTCCACCTGTAGCTGATTAGTTAACCCTCCATGTTGAGCTTTACATTGAATCCTAAAGCCTTCTAGGCTTTAGTTCACATTTCCCCCAACAATACTTTTGGAACCTGATACATTACATACAGTCAACTCTCCCAGCATAGTAATAGCCTAACGGTAACAGCTGACATTTGTGCACCCCCTTCGTACCAGCATCTGCTGCATGTTTTCCATGAAACACTTTTACTGTCACTCAGTCTTCACACAAAGTCAAATATCATCGTTGCTCTGATTTAATAGACTAGCAAATCAAAGCAGGTCAGATAAAGAAGCTTGCTCAAGATCCAGTTAGGAAGTGACAGACCCAAGGTTCACATCCAAAATGATCTGACTCTAGGGCCATATCTCCCACCTCTTCGCATCATCTGTAAACTTGTCATTATCTCAGTCAATCAGCAGAAATGTCAAACAGAATCAAGGACAGAACTCACCTGTAAATTATATCCCTTTTGATGTCCATAAATCAATTACCAGCTGGGCACAGTGGCACACACCTGGAATCCCAGCACTTGGGAGGCTGGGGCAGAAGAGTCACAAGTCCAAGGCCAGCCTGGGCAATATAGTGAGACTCTCTCAAAAAGCCAAAAAATAAAGATAAGAATAAACCAATTACTCACCCAGTCACAGAGATGAGAGATTTTTTCACTTAATATTGGGGCCCAGAGAAGTTGAACTTTTCCCACACTCACACACCCAGAAAAGAAAGGAAGTGGAAAAATCAATAATCCAGAAATGTCAAGTCCCTCATTCCATCGATGCATCATCTAACTGGTGTTTCTCCCACTTGTTTCCATGCATCTCCTGAGATCTTTCTCAAAAGCTGTATGGGCGTGAATGTCACCAAAGACACTTCTGGTCTGTGGGAAGTGGGATTTGTATGTTCTGACGGACTCTGCAAACACATGGAACATCATGACAGTTCATAAATCATTGACATAATGACCCAGTGTAGGATTTTGCAGAGGATTAGCAAAGTCTGAGGCTTCTGAGACCAAACAACTCCCTGAATCTGTGAGGGTCACCCAGGTCCCCAGGCACCCCTCAACAGTGACCCTAGATTCCTTTACCCTGGGCCTTATTATTGTTGTTAGGTGCCACCGACTCATAGCAACCCTATGTACAACAGGCAAAACACTGTTATCAGTGCTACTTTGCTATTTATAGGGTTTTCAATGGCTGCTAAACACCGCCATGCCACCTCTGTAGATACTGCAAGCTCAGCATCTCTGTCCTTTCCAACAGAGACCATTTCCTTTGGTAGAGAAGACAGAAATCAAATCGACTCAGAAGACGTCTGCTTTCTCTTGGCCTTCTGTTGTGAATAAACTTGGAAAACCTCTTCATCTGTCATTCACGTTTTCAAGAACCTCCACTTGATCAGACTCTTCTTCCAGACCTGTTCCACTCTGTTGACTTCGTTTTCCAGATAGCCACTGACAAAAACTCTTTCCTTGACCAAACTTTAGTCGGCTCTTCATGTCTGACCAAACCCTTTATCCTCACCATTCCTCGGGTGAGGTCTGGTCACCCTGGCCTGCTTCAGCAAGGATCCCGTCTGGTTGGTTTAGCCGGAATAAGCTCCCCTTATCCTGGGCATTTTATCTTCCTCTTCCTCTTCCTTCCTTCCTTCCTTCCTTCCTTCCTTCCTTCCTTCCTTCCTTCCTTTTTGGCAGTGATGGTGGTGGGTACTTTGGAGTTAAACCCAGAGCCTCGCATGTACTTTGCAAGTGCCCTATCACTGAGCTGCACCTTCAGCTCACTTTTCGTTTTTTATCTTGAGACAGTCTTGCACAGTGACTCAGGCTGCCTTTGGCCTCAAATTCACAATCCTCCTGCCTCCACCTCCCAAGTCACTGGGATTAGAGGCATGCGTCACTGTACCCGGCTCCCAGGCATTTCCTCTTAGACATTTCCCATTCATTGATTCTCCTTACCTGCTTCTGGGCTTTCACTTCTCACTTGTGTGCTATAGTCAGAGTGGAACCCAATCTCTCCCCACTATTCTAAGACCCCATTGCAGGAATTCCCATACCTGTGACAATTGTCCCTGGGAAAGTCTGCCTTACTGTTTTAACAAGTATCAGAACAATTACTCTTATCATCTCCCTTGAAGACTCTTTGTATACGTACTTTTAAAGTGAGAACTCATCCAAAAATGTCCTTTTAGCTGGGCTGTGGCCCATGCCTGTAATCCCAGCACTCAGGAGGCTGAGACAGGAGAACTGCAAGTTTAAGGCAAGGTCCAGCAAGTTCCAGGCTGGCTTGGGTAACACAGTGAGATCTGTCTCAAAAAAGAAAAAACACAAAAATCAACAACAATGACAAAACTACAGTATCTTCGTGTTCTTTGTCCAGATCACATCACCCATCAGATCCCTCATCTAGTGAGAGGTAGAATCAGTTACAGAACCTTGAGATCCCTGACAAATGTGTCTCAGTCAATTAAGCATGTAGTTCAAGAAGAAGAGACTCAAGGGGACCTGATGGCTAGAGAATTTAAACAACTTAACCAATGTTAAAAGAAAAATGTTATAGGTAAAACCCTAACTCTCATATGATATGGAAGAGCCTGTGCCAAATGTTTTATTTAACTCATTTAACTGAAGCCAATAAAGTATTACAACCAGTTCAAAGGAGAACTCCAACCACCAGTGCGATAAGAAATACTGAAATAAATCTGCAAACAGAGGAAAAACTGGAAAAGCTGGTCAGTATCTACAGAGCAGTGAACTACTACATTCCTCAGAAGCCAATTTTCATTTTAATGGGAGTTATAATTTGTACTAGTTTTCTACAGTGAGTTAACTTGTATCTCTGCACTGTTGTGAGATAGCCTAATCTAAAGGTAGCAAAGGGGCATATCTCCATAAAATCAGATAATCCCTACCGCTTCCAAGAACTCACTGAAAGGATATGCAGCAATCTCTTTTGTTCCTTTCAGTTCTTAGCTATACCATGGACTGCCAAAAGAACCGACAGATCCATCCTAGAAGTGCAACCAGAGTGCTTCTTGGAAACAAGGATGGCTAGACTGCGTCTTACATATTTTAGACATGTTATCAGGAGGGATGAATCCCTGGATAATGATATCATGTTTGGGAGAGTGGTGGGTTGTGAAAAAAAGGAAGGCCATCAACTAGATTGGCACAGTGCTGCAACAATGGGCTTAAACATAAGAAAGATTGTGTGCCTGGCAGGGTGTTGGGGAGTATTTTGTTCTGTTGTACATAAGGTCACTATGAGTCAGACCCGACTCCACTGCACCTGACAACAACAACAACAAAGTCAGATGGCAGTTATACTGGTTTCAGGAAAGAAAACAAAAAAAGAGCATTAATGAAAGGGATACAGCTACACAGAGCTAAGGAGATGGCTAGGGTGAGGTGTCAGGTTGTTTGTTGTCCCTCCAATCCCACCTTTGCCACATGTGGTTGTATCACCTTGAATAATTCCATGCCTCAGTTTCCCCATCTATATACTGGGCATAACTGTAGTGCCCACTGCACAGTGGAATTCATGACTGGCAAGGACTCTTGGAGCCTGTGGCCGAGGAAACATGCTGGTGTTTACGTTAAAAGTTGATGGCTGGCCAGGCACTGTGGTGCACGCAACGCAGGAGGCAGAGGCAGGAGGATCATGAGTCTGAGTCCAAAGGCAGCCTGCATAACTTAGCAAGACTCTATCTCAAAACAAAAAATTAAAAATGGGCGGGAGGTGCAGCTTAGGCCCTGAGTTCAGCTGCTAAGTACCTAAAAAAAAAAAAAAAAAAAAAAAAACCTGACTGATGGCTGATCAGGTCTGGAATTCTCTCTTAGTGATCACAAATTCTACAATAAGATGAACCTTACTTTTCTCCAAGTTTCCCATTGCCTCTGCTAGACTAACCCTTGCTTCATTGTTAGTCATATGTAAATACAGCACAATATCCTCATCGCTTCCTTCAGCCTAAGGGACAATATCAGCATCAAGTACGAGATGACTTTTATCAAGAGTCTCAGCAGAAGTCAAGGGAGTTAAGTCTTCTATCACAATTCTGTCTGGCCTCTGCGCCAGGGAGATCTTGAATGAGAAGCATTGTGCGTCTTGCCTCTGGCTGGGCCAGCTACTCCCACCAACCCCATCTATTTGGATTCTTCTATCATTTGTCTTCACCCAAACACAAGTTAGAGGATTTCCCGATGAGAGCATACAGGGATCGGGGCAGAAAAAAACAATTTTCCTTTTGCCTCTTATGTTCTCTGTCTGGATTCCTGCAAGTTAAGACAGATTAACCAAAGAAAACCAGAAGGAACACGTGCAGCAGACAGGTACATGGGAGGATTCAGTGACAAATAACTCAAAGGCAGGGGTAGAATTGAAGGCTCACGAGCCAGGAGTGGGCACCCACCTGACAGACAGCTAGTTACCATTGTCATAGAAAGAGGGAAGCACATCACATTTTTAACAACATGTGCCACTGAATGAATGAACGAATGGTTTGCAGTGGTCCTTATTTTGCTATGTATGCTGTTTTAGGTTTTACAAGTGTTTTACTACAGTATACGTTGTTAGATGCTGTCGAATTGGGTACAACTCATAGCGACCCTCATAGGATTTTCAATGGCTGATTGTTTCAGGGTTGCTTCAGGAATGGACTGCCACATTGTTCTCTTAACAGTAGATGGATAGACAGATAGATAGAAAGATTATATATATATATATATATATATATATATATATATATATACACACACACACACACACATACATATGTATGTATACATATGTATATATGTATACATATATACATATGTTTTTAAATATATATACATATATATGTATATATATACATATATATATATCTGTACAATATATATTTAAGATTAGGAGAAAAGCAGTTGTAGTTTTGGGGTTTTAACATATAATATGTTGAATCTGACCACTGTGATGTGCCAGCTTGTTAGGTGTGGGAGGTATAAAGATAAATGGGACATGTAGGCAGTCCTTGTCCTCAGTGGGGTCAGTTCCTTGCAATTGTCACTTCCTGAGTTCATAGTTTTCTTTTAGGATCCTTAATGGTTTTGGCAACCATTAGTTACCTAACTGAACTCCAGTAACAACTGTAGTCCATACTATGTGATTGAGTTATTGATTATATGCATTTCATTATTTGTGTATGTGTGTGGTACTGAGGAATTGGTCTCTACTAGGCTGCACTCCTAGTCCATTTTTTACTTTTTGTCTTGAGGCAGGGTCTCTCTAAGTTGCACAGGCTGCCTCTGGCCTCCAATTTGTGACCCTCTTGCCTCTGCCTCCTGAGTCCCTGCACCTAGCTTTGTTGTTGTTGTTAGGTGCCGTCGAGTCGGTATCCGACTCATAGCAACCCTCATAGGGTTTTCAATGGCTGTTTCGAGATTGCCTTGGGAGTGGATTGCCAGGTCCTTTTCCCATTTTTGTAGTGCTGGGAATTGAACTCAGGACCTCAGAGACTGCAGTGCAGCGCTCTACCAACTGAGCTAAATCCCAGCCTGCACCTAGCTTTAAGTTTTTAAAACAGAAAAAGCAATCCTCATATTTCTTTACTGTCACCTAAGTTACCCAAACCAGCACATGTTATGAGCAATACAGACGAGCTTGCTGGTGAAAGCTCACTTTGAGGCGCCGGCAATCTAACTTTCCCATAATGCCATCTGTCTGTCTTTCCTGCCCTGTTTGCTTAATGTTTAAATGATCAGTTAATTCTTCCCAACTTTGATGAAAACAGCCTCATTTCCCCTTTCACCATTCATACTTCCTTCATCTTCACATTGCAACTGACTGGGCTCAAGGTTTCAGGATCATTTGTTGTTGTTAGGTGCCATCGAGTCAGTGTCTGACTCATAGAGATTCTATGTACAACAGGTGAAACACTATGATCAGTGCTTTTCTGCTATTCATAGGGTTTTTGATGTCTGATTGTTTTTTGGGAGTGGGTTGCAGGGTCCTCCTCCCATCAGGATCCCTAGGAAGAACATAAATGTCTATACTAGTTGAGGATTGGGATAGACCTGTAAACCCAGCACACAGAGGCAGGAGGGTCATGAGTTTGAGGCCCTCCTGAGCTACACAGCAAGACCTATATCCCCCCCCCAAAAAAAAAAATCTAGATAGAGCATCCAATCATAATAAACTGTTTCTTATTTCATATACATAGGAAATTCTGTCCCTAAAGTACTGACATATTATCTTTAAATGAGTTTGTGTGGCTTTCCCTATGGCTAGATTCTTTTTTATTTATTTATTTATTTTTTTGAAGCTTTCCAGCGATCCCATTTGAATGCAATATTTGAATATCATGAGAGGTAACATGATCTAGTGTAAAGCCACGAAGACCAGGATTTGGATCTCATCTTCACTGGGCGGGTGGGGAGGGGGGGAACCTCTAACAAGATTCCTTACCACTCTGGGCCTCAGTTACCTCATCTAGAAAGGAGGAACCCCAACACCCTCTTGGTGTTAAGATTAAATATGTGCCCAGAAGTGTAGCAGACGGCGTGGTCGGTAAACACTGATTAAACTGATAAAATAGAAAGAAAGTAAAGAAGTCTCAGGAAAGACCCAGGGAGTTGTGCTAAAGAAAGTGTTGGTTGAAGGAGGTAAAATTCCTTTTAGAGTCAAATTACATGGGCAAAGTGCAGCCTCCTTCAGTTAACCGATGTGGAGGTGGGGCTTAATAAGGAAGTGACTTCCTTCCCTCAACCTCCTCCTCAGCCTTCGTCCTAAACCCGAAGAGGCTTGCAGCCTGGTGTGTCCAGGCACTTCGGACTTCCTAAGTGAGACGCCAACAAGACCTGCTGAGAGTTCCCTCTTAAGCTGGGAGGGGAAAGACTCAGGTGTAGAAATAGCCACACTGCCACCTGACCTGACGCAGGACAACCCACTGACAGCTTCCAGACGAGGTAACAGCAGGGGACAGCAGGCTCTGGACCACCCTCCCTGGGCCACCTACCTGATGGAGCTCTGTGGCGGGTTTATTGCCAAGTTCTTACCAAGGCAGGCTCAAGATGCCAAGTGACACGGAGAACCTAGTTAGCTGGAGTTTCCAGGAAAGGGAGAGAAAGGTTCTGAAGGTTTCTCTTTCATTTCTCTGTCTATGCTGGGATTTGGATAATTCAGTTAAGGAAACATAATTGCGTGAGTCCTTTCTAACATCGCGCCATCCTCTCTCGTCGTGTATATGACAAGGTGTGTGGGGACATGACAGTAGTCAGGGGTCAGGGGTGCCTCTGCCCAGCCAGAAACCATGGAGCTGCTGACCTCACCCCCTAAAGCCAGGGTGGGGGCCTGGGATGGGAATCTTCGGGTGTGAGCCAGAGACCTGAGCACCTCATGAGAACCTGGCCATTCAGCCTAGCCCTGGCCGACCCTCTAGAGAGCAAAGTGGGTCCAAGACCCAGGTACAATGGGAGCCCCCTTGCCCAGCCCTTCTGGAAGCCCTCTCCACAACAGAACCTTTGCCCTTTGGCGGGGAAATATAGCCTAAGGCTTTGCCTGTGTTTCACTTCTACTGTGGGAAACTAAGGCAATTTTCCCTAATTCCCATTTCACCTTCAGGAGTGAAGAACATGTCAGACTCGGAGGTGACAGGGGGTAGAAAGAATGAAGGCACTGGAGGTCTGGAGGGAGGGAGGGAGGAGGGTAGACAGTGTCCAGTGCTGAAGGCCAGGTTCAAGGTGGCCAGACCAGTTCGAGCTCATGATTGGGCCTAGGAGCTTCCCACAGGGACATGCTGGCCCCCACAAGTCACACTTGGGCCTCGGCTCTATGTTGGGGCAAACAAAAGTCAGCTCTTTTGCTGGGCCTATGGCCGAGGGATTCTCCATAGCCTCCCTTCTGTGGCAAAGCAGCGCAGTGAGGTGGGTTTGAACTTTTGCATAATTCAGGCTCTCGGTCCTGGTGGCCCCTGTGCATGGAAACGAGAAGTTGCTCTACTATTTCCCATGCGCTCAGCCAGCACCTGCTTATGGGAAAGGAAGTGAAATCTGGCTTCTACAAGTGAGTTCATAGAGAGACCGGCAACCAGCGGTCACAGCAGCACTCAGGGACATGGCCAGGCAGCTGTGTTCCTGGGGGACTTGGCCCATTTGTGGTCAAGGGAGGGAGTCCCCAGGAAGGGAAAAGAGGCTGGTGAAAGCAACTCTATAACCTTGGCTGTGAGAGCGTGGGTTCTAAGAGAAGAGAAAGTAGGTCACTAAGGGTGGGAGGGGTAGGTTGGGTCCCTGAATTAGCATCAGCCTCCAGGTAGGGGCTGAAATTTCCCTTCTCAGTTCTGAACTCACTCTCAGGTCTCCCGTAAACATAACATCCACAGTTTACGCGTCCATAAGCTCAGAAGTTGCTTGTTCTAGCTTGCTAAGTTCTAGCAAGTAAAATGTAGGAATCGCTGAAAACAGGTGGGATCCAATGTGTGATGAACTCGCTCACTCACTCCTGCTTTTTTGGGGAGCAGCATTTGGGGGTTGAACCTAGGATCTCATGGATGCTTTGCAAATGCTCTACCACCAGGCTGCACCCCCACAGCCCATTTTTTATTTTTTACCTTGAGACAAGGTCTCTCTAAATTACGCAGGCTGCCTGTGCTCTCGAATCTGTAATCCTCCTGCCTCAGCCTCCTGTAATTACTGGGATTAAAGGCCCCACCCACTGCTGCTATCAGCTAAGTAGCAGCTCTTCCCCATTAGTGAGATAGTAGAAAGAAAGAAATCTACACTTACTCCAGATTTAAAGTACTTTCACTAATACGTTATGTCTCCGTCTCCATTTATTCTCTTACCCATGTATGTTCTAGGATCTCATCACAGATAGCCTCCCGTCCCCCTTCCCTTGTTCTGTGACCCTGTCCTGAGTGTCATCTTCCTTTCTGCCTCTCTCTCACCTTTACTTTACTATTGGTGGAGCCAACAGTTCCTCTCTAGCCCAGAAGACAACAAAAGTCTCTTCTTCATCAACATAGAGGGACTTCATGGTCCCTCACGACTACAGTGATTTCCCCTATATTTTTTTTTGTTGTTGTTGTTGTTGCTGTTTTCTTTATTTTATTTTATTTTATTTTGAGACAGTCTCACTATATATCCCAGGATGGCCTTGACCTCATGGCCTTGAACTCATTGCAACCTCTAGAATGCTGGGATTACAGATATGCGCAGCCCTGCTGGTTCTCTCCCATTCTGAAGTTGTTCCTGAGTCAGAATTTAGGAAACTTGTTTCTCAAAGTCAGACACACAATTCCTCTCAATTCCTTTCTCTGACAACACACACACACACACACACACACACACACACACACACACACACACACACACTTTTAAAGCCTTCAAGCTACATTCAAAGGATTTGTCTTTTCTCCTTAACTTCCATGACAGTTTCTTCAGCAGCCATGTCGTTTTGCTCAAGAGGGCTCACGCCTTACACGAAGACAGAGTTCCCATGGGACCAGAGGGTACTGTCTGCCTACTGTGTCCAGAGCTGCCTAGTTTAAAAGGAAGCTTCATATTAAAAACCTCCAAAACCCTTCCCTGCGACATCCCAGCTCAGGTCTGTTGCCGGCATGCCTCCTCTTCACACCAAGTCTGCAGCTGCTCACTGTGAGCACAGCCTCCGCTGCGGCTCCACCGTTCCTGTCTCATTCCCTTGCTTGTATCAGCTCCACCCTTGGTCCACGTTATTCACCCACACCAACCTCAGCTCTCAGGATTTCTCAGCAACATTTTCATTCATAGGGTTGCCCGGATTAGCAAATTAAAAATTTGCCCAGTTAAATTTGAATTTCAGACAGGCTACAAATTCTAGTTTATTTTTGTTTATAATTAATATTTTATTTGGGACACACTTATACTAAAGCTTATTTATTATTTATCAAATGTATTTGTTAAAATTCAGATTCGACTGGATTCCTATACTTCATCTGGCAGCCCTATAATCATCCATTCGTTCATTCATCAGGTATTTATTAAACTGCTATGCATCAGGTACTATTCTAGGTGCTGGAAAAGCCAGTCTTCATATCTTGTTGTTGTTGTTGTTGTTAGGTAGAGTTGTGTCTGACTCATAGTGATGCTCAGAGGGTTTTCAATGGCTGATTGTTCCAGGATTGCCTCAGGAGTGGATTTCCACATCCTTCTCCCATTTTTGCAGTGCCAGGAATTAAACCTGGGACCTCAGACACTGCAGAGCAGCGCTCTACCAACTGAGCTAAATCCCAGCCCTCATATCTTATAGTATGTATATTTTTATCATATATACATATACCATACATATACTTACAGGTATATACCTTTTAACAGAGTGTTACCACATTTCACAAAGTTATCAATACTTCCTCAATACTGTCTAAAACACATCATATTCGCACCTCCCCTGTTCTCTCAAAAACATCCACATCTTTATACAATAAATGCATTTGAACAGATTTAAAGAAGGTCCACTCATTACGTCTGAAGGATATGTTTCTTATGACTTTAGTCTGAAACAAGTCCCTCTTCACCTGTGTTCATGTGTGCATGCTCTTTATTTATTGAGGAAACTGACTCATTTGTCCTGTAGAACTGACCACATCTTGAATTTGGATGTTGCTTCCTCATTAACATTAGCTTGTTCCTCTATCCCCTGTATTTTCTACAAATTGGTAGTTAGATCTGGAGTCTTAATCAGATTCACATCTAATTTCTTTGCATCACCTAATGGCTGAGCATAATGGTTGTCTCACCCTTAGCGATGGGAGGCTGTCATTGGGTCCAGGAGCTGCTCTACATTTCCTCCCCGCCCCCGTCCCCACCCCAGTACTGGAGGGTTGAGCAAGTGCTTTACCCCTGAGCTGCACTTTTTTATTTTTTACTTTGAGACAGGGTCTCACTAAGTTGAGTAGGCTGCCTCTGGCCTCAAACCTGTGATCGTCCTGCCTCCACCTCCTGAGTTGCTGGAATTAGAGGCATACACCATGAAACCAGGCTTATGCTGCACATTCTTTTTTTTTTTCCTTTATTAATAAATTTTGGTGGGGTACTGAGTAATAAGGCTTTTGATATTTCCATTGTGCACCTATTTACATCACTTTTGGTTACATTTTCATCAACTTACATAATCTATGGAATCTTTGATTAATATGTAGTAAAATCATATGCAAGTATGGGTTATATTCCCCTGTTTTTTTCCCATGAATCCATGTAGTTGCATCATATAATTTAAGATTATCCTCTCCCCCTTAATCCCTCTGCATTATTTCCCCTCCCCATTCCCCCTTCCACAGTCTTTGCTGGGCCCCTGATAGTCCCCTCCCCTCTTCTCTCTACTCTGCTTATCTTTTCCCCTCTTAGATAAGCCTGCTTGTTCCTTTTTATATATCTATGTATGTATAGCTTCCCCCCCCCCTTCCTTTATGTTAGATTTAGCTTCTGGATATGAGTGATAACATATGGTATTTCTCTTTTGGAGCCTGGGTTGGTTTGCTTAGGATGATATCCTCTAGTTCCACCCATTTTGCTACAAATGGCATTATTTCATTCTTTTTCATTGTTGAGTAATATTCCACTGTGTGTATATATACCACAATTTATTATTCATTCCTCTGTTGATAGGCATGTATGTTGCACATTCTTAAAAGAACATTGTGCTGCTAAGTGGAGCCTGAGTTGGAGGAAGGACAAGAAAGGGAGAAAGGCTCTTGTTGTGGTCCAATCAGAGACAGTGGTGCCCGGGACCAGGGTAGTGCTGCAGGTGTGTGTGTTGGGGGGTGGGGGGACATAAGACTGGTGATTGAAGCCAAAGAGACAGGGCTGTGCTGTGGATGGATGAGGGAGGACCTGAAGACCTGTGAGCCTGCTTGCAGGGAAGGGGCCACAGTGGAAAACCAAAATGCAGCACATCCTTTGAGGGGCTGGAGTGATTTCTGACAGAGCTAACATTCACAGAATGGACATGTGAGGTTGAGAGCAGTCAAGGGAAGGTAGAGCATCAAAGTCCTAGAACAAGACAGGAGTGTGGAGCAACAGAAAAGGAGAAAGGATCTGGTCAGGACTTCATTCCTCCAGCATTTGGTGACATCTAGTTATCTGAGGGTGGTTTGTAGGCCTGGGGAAGAGCTTTGTCAATGCATCTGAATGCGTAGGAGCTGTGTTGAGTCTTGCAAGTCTGCCCGTTGCTGCCCTGGGAGGCCCAGGGTCACCTGACATCTGGACACAGCTCTCCACAGCTCCTGGCCTCTGTTTGGCAGAACTTGTCCAGCCAGGGGCTGCCACTGCCTCAGGCCCTGGCCATGGAGCTGCTCCTCGTGGGAACAGGCAGGGGAGCCAGGGAAACCACAATGGGAACAGGAAGCACCCACCAGGGTGCAGGGGAGACCTCAGAGGAGGAGTCACAGCCACCCTGTACCTCCTTCACTCAGCAGAACCAGAGGAAGAGTTAGAAAACACCCTCCATCTGTCCTGCAGATACCTACTCCAAATTCTCTGTACGGCATCCCACCGCCTCAACTCTGCCTGCAGTTACCAGCCACCTCTGTAGAGGCTGGTCCTGATATGGCAGGATGGCTGGAAAGAAGAAGGACATGCCAGGGTCCCACTAATATCATTACAGCTTGTTTGTGATCGTACCAGCTTATATGACAAAAAGCCGGCAGGATTAGTAAGCAAAGGGAACGTGGTTCAGAGCCGCGCCAAGGACAGAATCAGAGGCCTGAGGTGACAGGTGTGCAGTCCTATGCCACATAAAGACATTTGGGTCAATGACGGACTTCAGATACCAGGGTGATCACTTAAGATTATATGGCTTAGGGACATCATAACCCTTCTGCATAAATACATGTTCCTGCAATGTTGCCTAACCATGCTCTGCTCAAAACGTGTCCCCATCATTAGCTAATGCATGCATGACTGTAGTAGAACAAAATAATAGCTACCACTTTTTCCCTGTTTTTGTTTGCAAGGGCTCTGTCACTGAGCTCCACCCACAGCCCCTATTTTATTTTCTTTTTTATCATGAGACAAAGTTTTGCTAAATTACACAAGCTGCTTCTGGCCTCCAACCTGTGATCCTCCTGCCTCCACCTCCCGAGTTACTGGGATTACAGGTTTACAGGTGTGAGCCACCACACCCAGTTGTTTTGTTTTGTTTTTTGTTTTGTTTTGTTTGGATAGGGTCTTGCTATGTAGTCCAGGCTGGCCTTGAACTCACAGTCTCTCTGCCTACACCTCTCCAGTGCTGGGATTACAGGTGTGTGCCACCACGCCCAGGATATTTGTTGTTGCTGTTGTTGTTGTTGTGGTGGTGGTGGTGGTGGTGGTGGTGGTGGTGGTTGGTTGGTTTTTAAGACAAGGTGTCAGGGTCTGGAGGGTCTCCAGTTGGCTTTGACCTCACAATAGCTCCAACTGGCCTCAAACTTGGAATCCTTTGCCTCGGCCTCCCACAGGCTGGGATTACAGATGTCCACCACCATGCCCAGCATAGCTGCCACTCTTGAGCAAGATTCTGTACAAGACTTCTCAGGCATCCCTCACAGTCTCCCTTCAAGATAACCTCTATGATTTATAGTTTACCTACATAGTGTTCAAATTCTGAGAGGTGAGGTAACCTGCCCTATGTCACAAAACTTGTCAATGCCATGGCCATGGTTTTAACTCAAGACTATCACACTGAGAGGCCTGAGCTATTTTCCAATATACTTACTGGCTGTGAATTCTTAATCTAGTGGGAGTTGGTAGATGTAGCTTTCTGGAATATGAGACAAAAAGGAAAATGTAGTCCTAAATGTAAAACTGAAGAAAGGAAAATAGATTATTAGCAAAAAGGAATGTTTTCCTACCAGGAAGCCAGAAAAGGAATTATTTTATGAAAGCGTAAGCAAGGGAAATTGAACAAAATCTACTCATTACATCAGTGCAGTTGTTTGGATGGAAACCAAGATGAACCCTTCCCGCCCCTGCCATTTTATGTAGGAGCTGTGTCGATCTTTCTAAAGCATGTCTGTGATCACATCTTCTTGCTTTAGAATATTGAAAAACTCCTCACCACCTCCATTGGTGATTTTCTTTTTTTTTTTTTTTTTCCTTTTCCTTTCTTTTCTTTTCCTTCCTTCCTTCCTTCCTTCCTTCCTTCCTTCCTTCCTTCCTTCCTTCCTTTCTTTCTTTCTTTTTGTACCAGCAGTTGAACCTAGGCCCTCACACAGGCTAAACAAATGCTCTATCACTAAGCCACATTCCCAGCCCCTTTTGTATTCAGTATGTTGAGTCAGGGTCTCACTACATTGCACGGGTTGCCTCTGGCCTCAAACTCAAGATCCTCCTGCCTCAGCCTCCCGAGTTGCTGGGATTGCAGGCTGCACCACAGTGTACAGCCCATTGGAGCTTTACAATTTCATAAAAATATGTGTAAATGACAGGGTGCTTTTACCTAATGAAATCCTTCCCAGAACACCAAATATGGCAAGAATCAGAAGCAAACCTAGATAGGCTAAAACTTCCCCTTACTGAGTTGGACTCATCCACAGCAGAAAACGCAAAGCTCTCAGACTGATAGTCTCAGGCCACCACAGTGTGGTCCCAACTGCCATTTCACTTACTTCGCCCCAACTATTCTGGACCCTGGCCACCCACATGTTCATGTCACACCATTCTCTTACCACCCTTCTAACCCATCCTACGGTCACCCAGAGTCCCCTCTCTGCCCATGCAGTTCTTAGTCTGAATACACCCACCTGCCAGAACCTTCTGTCTTTCATGATGCCTTGATGCCTTTGCCAGTCCCTCTCTGTGAAGCTGGCCTGTCCCTGCCCATGTCCCCAACCTGGCTGTCTGTGTCTCTATTAGAGCTCTCGGCCCATTGTCTTCACTTGGAGTTGTCCATGTCCACATCTCTCTTCCCTCCCACCAGCATCGTGGCTTTTCCATCCCCAATGACCCCTGGCTGACCCACAAAATGGAATTTGTTTTTGTTGTTAGGTTCCGTGGAGTCAGGTCTGACTCATAGAGACCCTCACAGGGTTTTTCTTTGGCCGATTGTTTCAGGATGGCTTCAGGAGTAGGGCTGCCATGTCCTCCTCCTGTTTTTGCGGTGCTGGGGATCGAACCCAGGGCCTCAGAGACGCAGGCAGCGCTCTACCCACTGAGCTAATAAATGTTTCACCTGGTCTCTCCTAACTCATAAAGAGTAAACGGCCCCACATGTGCAAGGAATATGGTGTGGACTTTGTCATTCCAGGCCTGCCATGTGCAGCACCAGTGCGTGTGACCTTGAGGACGTCCCCCTGGAGGACGATGACTCAAACAGCATGGAGTTCAAAATCCTGGCCTTCTATGCCCGACACCATGTCTTCAAGGGTGCCCCTGCTGCCTTCTCGCCCAAGCGGCAGAGAACAAGGAGTTTGTCCCAGAAGGGGCTGGGGACGTGGTCCCCGGATTCATGGATGCAGGTACCGTGGACTAGCAGAAGCTCCTCATCCCCCGAGAAGCAGCAAGTAAGCCTTGGCAAGAAAAAGTCTTCTTGGAGAACTCTCTTTGGGGTCACAGAGAAGGAGGAGGATCCCCAGAGCTCGCCTGAGGGGTTACATTTTCAGGGACCCGTCACAGTGGGGCACCAGAGCGATTTCCACCGGCAGCAATGGCCCCGGTCCCACTCCAACGTGGAGCAGCGCCTGCCGAGCCAAGGTAGGCGTGGGGGCTTGTCCTGTCCCTGACCTGGCCCTTTCCCTTCTTTGCATGCACAGTGATTCATCTCCTCCCACCTGGTAAAGGTGGCCTTCACCAAGGTGCTCAGCGTGCCCAGGCCCAAGAGCTCCTTAGTCTTCAATGAGAATTGCCCTGCCTTTCTCACAGCTGCACCAAAAGGGAGAAGGTGATGGGACTGGTTTTCTGTCTGTTTTTCATGTTCATAGATGAGCTCAGTTCCCTGTCCAAATTCCTAATCCTCTGTGCCAGATAGCTGCAGAAAGGAGAGCGCCCAGCCAGGGCTGAGGCTGCTCTTCTTCCTAACCCAGCTGACCTCTTAGACCTATCAGACTTACACCTGTGCATAGGGAGGACCCTGCACTCCCTACCTCTTCTGGTTGATGGAATCATCAGATAGTTATACACAAAAATACTTTGCAAGCCGGATGTGGTGCGCACAACAGTAATCACAGCATATGGGAGGCTGATGCGGGAGGATTGAGAGTTTGAGGCTAGCCTGAACAAAATAATGAATCCCTACCTCAATGCAAACAAAAAAACCCTTTAAAAAATATAGTTGTTAGGTGCCATCAAGTCAGGTCCGACTCACAGTGACCTTCCTAGGGGTTCAATGGCTGATTATTTCAGGATTGCCATATCCTTCTCCCGTTCTTGTGGTGCTGGGGATCAAACCTGGGCCCTCAGAGAGTGCAGAGCAGTCCTCTAGCAACTGAGCCCCTTAAAAAATATGTCACCTTATACTCTGGTTTCTCTTCAGATCACATAATCTTTCACCTTTTAAAATATAAGCCAGCCTAGAAAGCAACTGAGAAGCATTTTGATAAAATCTTCCCTTGTTGAGACAAAATCACTTGTATTAAATAAGATGTTGTCGAGAGTTGCCTCTATCTATGAGCCTCGGCAGAAGTGGTGCCACACACCCACCTCAGCAATTCCCAGCACCCACTCTTTAAAAGAGAACCTGTCGTGCTGGGTTTGATTGGCCTGGGTAACTTGTCGATAATTAGTCAACAGATGGCAGTAATGTCTCAATTTTAAAATGTTGCCACCATCCTGGTTTTCTTGGAGAACCCGCCCACTCCTGTACAGCATTTGACCATTTGCTGTGATCAAGGAAACGTTCAGTTCCCATTCAACTTTGAGGCATTGAGACCAGGAAGGAACCGGGGTGGGACAGTGTGGGAAAACTTTTGCTCAGATAATCTGGGGCAATGAGAATCCCTGAAGAGGCTTGCTGAAGGACACAGCCTGGATCGCAAGAGGTCATCCTCAGGGCTCTGTGGAACCTTCGTGATGGGGGGAGCGGGGCCTCGGCCCTTGCAACTCTGCAGCTGAGAGCAGCAGCAGTGACTCTGGTGAAGGGGCCATGGCCAATGCCCTCGTCCTCCTGTGGTCCTACCCACCTCCCCCAGCCTGTGCTGTGTGCTCTTCCTCTTGAGGATGCAGATGGGGTGCTATATGAGCCCTGCAGCAGACAGAGCAGCCTGGATCCCCAGTAGGCTTTGCTGCTTGGCCTGTCCTGTGGACTGTGCTGGGAGACAAGAGGTTTTTATAGAACTCCATCCTCAGGCTTTTTCCGGGAGAAATAATATCCTGTGTTTTCATATTTATGAAGTATCACTTGACCTTGTTTTTATTTTCTAAAATTGCAAAAGAAGCTTCTATAACTTCTCTTTATTTTTCTTTTTTCTTTCTTTCTTTCTTTTTTTTTTTTTCTTTTTTCTTTTTTTCCTTTTTTAGGGGAGGATAGGTGAAGACTGCTAAATTTGGGGAGAGGTTGATAATAAAAGATTGAATTCAAAAAACACATAGTGAGTTTATTTGCTGAATTGTATCCAGGGCTGAATACTTGTATATAACTATATACTTAAGCATAAGATACACAGCTGCACATAAGTATAATATATATTGGGGATGACCACTTTATAGTCTAAGATGCCTGCTGGGACTCCAGCCCTCACATCTACATTTTAGCAGGAAAAAAAGAGAAAGATAGAGAGGGAGCCGGGCACGGTGGCACACGCCTGTAATCCCAGCGGCTTGGGAGGCGGAGGCAGAAGGATCGCAAGCTCAAGACCAGAGGCAGTCTGCTTAATGTAGTGAGACCCTGTCTCAAAAAGTAAAAAAATGGGCTGAGGGTGCAGCTGAATGGTCCATCACTTGCAGAGCATGCAAGTGTGAGGCCCTGGGTTCAACCCCAGTACCACACACACACACACACACACAAAAACGACAGAGAGGGACCTATTTTTTCTAGATAATTCATTGTTCACTTGCGCATGCACTCACGTGCTCTATCTTTCTCTGTCTCTCTCTGTCTCTCTCTCTTTCTCTCTCTTGACAAGGTCTCTTTATGTAGCCCAGGCTGGCCTTGAACTCTGGATCCTCCTGCTTCAGTTTCCTGAGTGTTGGGATTACTGGTATGTGGCACCACACCTGGGTGTCTCAGTGCAGATTTTAATTTACCTACAAGCATTATTTACCTATAAGCATTAATGGAATGCTTTCTATTAGACATGGTAGAAAGAGACCCATGACTATGAGAAAGGGGCATTAGGTATTTACCTGATAATGGATTTGGACAATGCATATGGCCTGAGGCAAGGATATTTCTCTTCCTTGGTAATGCAGCCCTAAAGGCTTGTCAAACTATTGTGTGCCCACCTGTGTACATAGGGACCAGCTCTCTGTGATAAAAAGGATGCCACCTTCAAAAAAAGAAAAAGAAAAAGAAAAGCATAATGAGCATTCCCTCAAGCAAAGAACTAAGCATTCCCTTTTATATTTATTCCTTTATAAAGGGGAAAGGAGGCCCTCATTTTGCAAGTTATTAACACAAGCATGCACAAAGGCAGTTGTTTCAAGGTAACAATCATTCTTCCGTGTACTCCTCCCACATCCCAGCCTCTGCCAGGCAACTGCCAGTCCTTTTTAAAGTCTTAGTGCCTCTCTCTCTCTCTCTCTCTCTCTCTCTCTCTCTCTCGTGTGTGCACACACACTCCTGGGCAATTTCCCCCCATTCTGGGCAACTGGGCAACCAATGAGCCAGATGCCGTTCTGGGAAGGGTCTCTCAGTACCACTTTGTCTTGTTTCAGCTGTGGACCCCAAAGTTGCTTCCATTGCCAGCCGAGTGGCTGAAATTGTTTACTCTTGGCCACCACCAGAAGACATCCGCCTCCTCCACAGAAAAGGTGTCCCATCCAGAGAGAGTTTTGTACCAGACAGCCTTCAGTACCAGTCTCAATGCTTGGAATGTAGAGATGCAAGTTCTAAGAAAGGTAAGCCTTCCTTCTGAGTGTGTGCCGGGCTGAGTGTGTGCCAGGCAGAGGTGCCTGGGTATTTATGTGTTTATTCAACTCAGGGCTCTGCAGCTTGGGAGTCTCAGCCCACCTGACAGCAGTTGCGGCTTGAGACACCACCCAAGGCATGGGGACTGTGCCAGCAGGCTGAACAACATGCCAAGCTCGCTTCTAAGTCAGAAGTCTCCTCTGGAAGGAAAGGAAGAAATAGTATATCTGATCATGTTTTGGGGTTTTGGTTTTTTTTTTACGATTTCCTTTTTTTATTAATATTTCAACTGTACAAATTAATGGGGTACAGAGTGATAATTCAGTTCCTATACACAGTGTGTAATTATTGAAACCAGGTTGTTAACGTTTTCATCTCTCTCAACAACATACAAAAACTTTTTGATTAGCGTGTATTGATAATTGTAGATATGTATGAGGTATACAATGCTTTTTAAAAAAATGCACACAGGGATTTGTGATGGTATTTTCAGAGTTGCATCCTGTATTTTGCCCTTGTTCTTCATCTCTTCACCCCAATATCTTGTTCCCTGCCCTACCCACACGTCCTCTCCCAGCTCTTGTAGGGTCTCCTTGTATTTTCCAGTTTTAAGTATGTGACCAATGATCCTGGCCCAGTTTGCACAGAGTTGAACTGGAGCATCAAACCAGGAGGTTTAGTGCTTTCAGCTCCCATGAAAAAGCAGGGGCCTATCAGACACCAGGTCTGGTGCAGAACGTGAAGCACACATGAGCAGTAGTGACCAGACTAGGTCGGTTGTCACCGGCGGCAGCTCCTGGGAAGCGCGGCTCCAAGGGGAGCAGGCCCCAGTGCCGCAGGCCCCGCTCCCTCGACCGCGAGGCCCCGCCCCCAGCTCTTTCTCCCCAGCCTCTGCTAGAGGATGTGGGGCAGCGGTGGCTCCTGACTTCGCAGCATCCCGAAGGCCAGGACAAGAGTCCTCCCTCCCAAAACGACCTTGGAAGCAAGGCCGGAGGCGTGGTGGCAGCTTTCCCAAAGAGAAAACCACCCAGGGCCCGGACGCTCACAGGCGTTTTTCTTTCACGTCGTAAGAGTACCAGGCTGACCTTCACCCGTTTCTTTCACTAGATCTTCTTGCTCCTTTGCTACAGCAATTCCCTGGCCTTTCCTACCCACTTAATCTGACTCAAACATGTAGACTTCATGGCTTTAGAGATTGGGCCATGAGTCACAAATACTCAAATACTGTTCTCTCAGTAACTGGCTTCCTTCTGTTTGGATTCTATTCTACCATTGTTTGTATTTATTTATTTATTTATTTATTTATTTATTTATTGGTACTGGGGGTTGAACCCAGGGCCTCACACTTGCATGCTCTGCAAGTGCTGGACCACTGAGTTGCACCCCCAGCTCTTTTTTTTTTTTTTTTTTTTTTTAACTTTTTTGAGACAGGGTTTCACTAAATTACGCAGACTGCCTCTGGTCTTGAACTTGCCATCCTCCTGCCTCTGCCTCCCAAGCCACTGGGATTATAGGCCTGCACCACTGCACCTGGCTTCATCGTTGTGTTTGTTGTTGTTAGGTGCTGTCGAGTCAAACTCATAGGGACCCTATGTACAACAGAAGGAAACACACCCCAATTCTGTGCCAGGCACACAATCTTATTTATGTTTAAGCCACTTGTTGCATACACTGTGTCAATCCATCTAGTAGAGGGTTTTCCTTTTTTTCCTTGACTTGCCACTCTCCAAAACATGATGTCCTTCTCCAGGGATTGGGCCTTCCTGACTACATGTCTGAAATACATTAGCAAATCATGAGACAACATAAATCGTAGTCTACGTCCCTCATTCCAACATGCACTCCACACACCAATGGTAGCCACGTTTCAATCCATCTGCCCTTTTAGTCTTGGGGGGTGGGGAATTTATTAACTTTTATTTATTCACACCCCATCTGATTATAGAGATATGGCATAAAAATCAATCAAATTTGAAAGATCGCATAAAAAGAAAAAAATGGTAAAATAAAATGAGTTTAGGAAAGAAGCTAATCCCAAAATGTAGGCAAGGAGGATTATAATCCTTCTTATAGCTGAGCTACAGATTTGGCTGTATACTTTCTGGCAGGTAACACAAAGGTGGAAATGTGATCAAATACGGCATTTATCTGAAAAGATAAATCCCCTCCTGCTGAGGAAAATTCCAAAGACCAGAAGGAGGGCTGGGGTGTACCTCAGGGTAGAGCACTTGCCTGGCAAGTGTAAGGCCCTGGGTTTGATACCCAACACCAAAATTGTAAAAACAACAACAATAATTTTAAGCCAGAGAGAAATTTCCCCTAAGTATCTTCACAGACAGGATTGTGTGTAGCAGAACTGATGTCTTACAGGAAATATAGTGATGATGAGTTTCACAGTGAGAACTGAAGGGCTGAGCACAGAAAGAAGAGGAAGAAAAGAAAGGAGAAGACTATAGGAAAAGAGTCTCAAATGATTTGTGTCTGATCAGAAGAGACAAGGTAACATCCATTAGCTAAGAATTAGAAAGACGCTCCATCCTTAATCCCTAACCACACCACAAGCATTGGCACTTGAAACAATTTAAGATTATTTTGTACCTCTCTTGAAAGAAATAACTGGTATTTTCCCTCCAACAGATGGAGAAGACCAAATAATAGCCAAAATTGTTGAGCTGCTGAAATATTCAGGGGATCAGTTGGAAAGAGAGGTAGGAAGTGCCCTGGGGTAATAGGATCTCTTTCCCTGCCCGCATCCTAGTGCATAAGGGTGGAATTGTGCTCCAGGTTGTAACCTTATTCCTTTTCATAGTTCTGGCTTCTACTTAGTCCTAAATTTTATTTCCCTTGGAGTCTACATCTTCATGCTGGCAGCATCTCAAAAATGAATCATTTTGGAAAACATAAGTAAACCTTCTGGAGCCTCCGTGGAATTTTTGGAAAGTTAGAAAAGTAACTGTTATTGCAAGAAAAGTCACCAGTAAATTAAAATCTGCTGAATAGGATTATTAATCTCCTTCCCCATGTAACTGATCCTCAGGAAGTTCAGACTCTTGGAATCGCCCTGCAGCACAGATATCTGTGTCCAAGAGTCACTCAGAGGCTTCCCAAATCCTCTCCCTCTAGTCTTGGAGAGCATCTGCTTCTGCTCTCCTCGCAGTTCAGCCAGGGAGGCAGATTAGTGTCACCTGGACGTCTTGTGGACTTCCGGCTGTTTAGAAGTTGAGGCTATTCCTTCTCATCAGGAACGGGGGAGAGCTTTGTCCAGGTGAAGGGTTGGAGAGCAAAGCCCCCAAGAAGTCCCTCTGGGCCTCCCCCTCCCTCTCTTCTGGGTCTGTCTCCCACAGACATTGCCTCATTCCTGGGTCTGGCTTGTAGACCCTTTTCTTCCTTTTGCCAGGATCCATGGGGAGAGAGTCAGACTCCGCAGGACTTGTGTAAGAGGGTGAAAGGGCAATAACTGGAGGCCACCTGATCCAGGCACAGCCTGTCAGAGATCCTCTCTCAGTAGCTTTCTCAGATGTGTGCCCAAAGGATGGTGACCAGAAGGGAGAAGTGCCTGGAAGATGGCGCAAACTGAAAACCTCCTCCGTGACCAGCACTATGCTAAGTGCCTCACTCAGTTACCCCCTGGTGGAGGTGCTCATCATCCTAGATTAGAGATGAGAGAATTAAACCTGAGAGGTTAGTAATTTTCCCAAAACTGCACAGCAAGTAAGAGAGCGGGCAGAGGTTTGTGATCCAAGACTGATACCCAACCTTTGGATCCTGTCCATTACTCCACCTCTAGCAAAGCATGAAGCACTGGTTTTCAACTGTCATTGGACTATGAGCTGCTTGGGTGAGCACCTGCATCTCAGTAATCATCCAGGGCACCTGCCCATGGGAAGTGCTCAAATGTGTGGACTTTGAATTTTAACCCTTATTTGTCCCAATGAAATAAATTCACAGAGCAAGCACTGCTCCAAGTGGTTGCTCCAAGTGGCTCTGCTGGGTGATGGCCCATGGCTGAGGGTTTTCCCACTGGGTGCTTTACTGTCCCGCACTGGAACGGAAGAATGGCTTTCTGCCTGCCTCGGTGGGCAGAGCTACTCTACTGAATCCTTCTCTCTTCTACACAGTTGAAGAAGGACAAGGCTTTGCTGAGCAGCTTCCAGGATGGACTGTCCTACCCTGTTTTCAAGACCATCACAGACCAATTCCTAAGGGATGTGGACACCAGAGGAGAATCAGAAGTCAAAGCTCAGGGCTTCAAGGCTGCGCTGGCAATAGACGCCATGGCCAAGCTCACAGCTATTGACAACCACCCAATGAACAGGGTGCTGGGCTTTGGCACCAAGTACCTGAAAGAACACTTCTCCCCCTGGGTCCAGCAACATGGTGGATGGGTAAGTGTGTCATGTCTGATAGTGAATCACCTCCAATCTCAAGCAATACCATGAAAAGATTTTTTTTTTTTAAGTGAAGGGAACACATTTGTGAAGTGGTTCTCATGGGTTTAGGCCACTAAAGTGGCAAAAGATATGTCATATGGATGGGAACAAATTTGTAGAGATTATCTTCATGATCCGTAAATATTTTATTGAGCTCCCTAAGGGTATGTAGGCTATATGTGAGCTGGCAGAGAGACAGGTCCAATGTAGCAGGAGATGAGGAGGCTGAAATATCAAATGTTTAGATAGATATAGTTTCTGTTTTCATAAATTCTGCAAGCAACAGAAGTTCTGGCAGTGAACGAGGACAGGGAGACCATTCCTCACATTCGCAGATACCAACAGGGTGTGGGGCTGATCCTGAGATGAACCACCTCAGATCATGGCTGATCCATGAACCCAGAGATTCGAGGTCATGACATTTTGTTGTTGCTGCTTTGACCCAGCCAGTTTGACAGGAGTATCTTGATATAAACTAAAAAGCAAACAGTTAAACTTTAATCTATTTTTAATGATCTGATATCAACCAAAACAAATATGTCCTCCTTTGCCTTAGCCTCAACTCTTCTCCCACCCTGAATTATGTGAGATGTCCTTAAAACTTCCATGCTCAACGACAGCAGGTTAACCTTGGCAAAATGCTCTACCCCAGAACTTTAAATCCCAATATGCCTAGGCTATTCCCAGGGGGATGGGTCTTTGCCACACATTAGCCTTAGTCTTCTCTCCACAAGAATGGTCCAGAGACCAACAGGCGGCTTGAGTCAGTCCTAAGTGTGGCCAAAGTGACCCTGGGTTCTCCACATGGCTTGGTCTTTTGGGTATCAGAATAAAGTACAGTTAATCGTGACCATAAGGCTAAAGTTCTTGCCATAGACTTCAGTGATTGTCCATTGCTTACCTTACCTTCTGTTCCTCTTTTTTTGTTTTTCACTGTACTGAGGGTTGAACCCAGGGCCTCACACTTGCATGCTCTGCAAGTGCTATACCACTGAGCTGTACCCTCAGCCCATTTTTTTTACTTTTTTTGAGGCAGGGTCTCACTAAATTATGCAGACCGCCTCTGGTGTCAAACTTGCAATCCTCCTGCCTCCGCCTCCCGAGTCCCTGGGATTACAGGCATGTGCCACTATGCCCAGCTCTTCCTGTTCGTTTCTATCTCCCATTTTTGCACCAGGTATGTTAACCCCAAAGTGGCTGATCAGAACAACTAAGGCCCTTCATAATCTAAATTCAAGCTGCCTGAGCCCATTCTAAAAGGAGGAAAGATTCCTCGACAATATTTCAGTCCCTCTTTTTTCCTCCTAGGACTCCTTCAAGACCCTCCTCTGCCCCAAAGCTTTCCAGATCTCTGCAGCCTCATGACCCTCCAGCCTGCAGTGTCTCAAAATAGCACCATGATCACTACAGGGATGATTATGTCTCAAGGATTCATTTAATTTTTAAGTCATTGTTACTCCTATTAATGTATTTCCTGGAAAAGATGGTAAATATGGAGGGGGTTCACAAGCCACTTCTCAAAAGTCTATTTAACACACTGATGTAGCTGAAATATCACAAAAGGTCTATTTTTAAAAGTGGTTTTATACCAAAAGCACAAGTAACAAAAGCAAAAATTGAAAAACTGGACTTTATTTTATGCATCAAAGGGCACTGCTGTCAAGAAAGTGAAAAACCATGGCTGAGGGTGTAGCTTAATGGTAGAGTGTGCTTAGCACACATGAGGCCCTGGGTTCAATCCCTAGCACACCCACAAAATGTAAAACAACCACAGAATGGTAAAAAAAAAAATTTGCAAATCATATGTTTAACAAATGATTTATAGCCAGAATATATAACAAACTCTTACAATTCAACAATAAAAAGACAAGTAATCTAATTTTTTAAATGGGCAATGGATTTGCAAAGATATTTCTCCAAGCCAGGTGTGGTGGTGCATGCCAGTAACACCAGTGACTCCAGAGGCTGAGGCAGAAGGAGCATGAGTTGGAGGCCAGAGGAAGCTACCATAACTTAGTGAGTCCCTGACTCAAAATAAAAAATGAAAAATGAACTGGGGTCGTAGCTCAGTGATAGAGCACTTGCAAAGTATGTGCAAGGTCCTGGGTTCAGTCTACCAGTACCAAAAAAAAAAACCTACGGTAAGTAAAGAACTCAGACAAAAAGGCCACGTGTCGTATGATTTCATTTATATGAAATGCCCCAAATAGGCAAAGTCATAGAGACAGAAAGTAAATTAGTAATTGCCAGCAACTGGAAAATGAGAGCATGTTAGTAATATGCAGTTTCTTTTGGAGTGATGGAAATGTTCTAAAATCAGAGGTGATGGTTGTACAACTTGGAATATACTATAAACCACTGCATGATGCTCTTTAGCAGGGTGAGTTTTATGGTATAATTATATTTCAGTAAAAATAAATAGTGGTTCTAATCCTAGTAATCAAATGAAAAGAGGGGGGAAACGTGGATGCAAGCATTTAAACTATTTTAACTTGGATGCTGGTACTAGGGAGAAATGAGATCCAGTTAGGAAAAAAAAGCAGATAAGTTCTTCAGTAGAAATACTAAAGGGAATTTTCAAAGGCCTTGGAACTTGACTGGGGTTTAGCTCAGTTGGTAGAGTGCTTGCTCTGTGCAGTCTGAGGCTCTGGGTTTGATCCCCAGGAGAGAGACGAGCAGCCTACACCCAAAACAATCCTGAAACAATCGGCCATTGGAAACCCTATTCATAGCAGAGAAACACTGATAATAGTGCCAGGCATGGCACACTGTGAGAGAGTGTTTCATTCTGTTGTACATAGGGTTGCTATGAGTTGGACCTGACTTGATGGCACCTAAAAACAACAAGAAATTGACAGCACCAGTTTTTATCCTTTGTAGTTTCAATCCAAAATTTATTACTTATCCAGGTTATCACAAACCTTAATCTTAACTCTTGGCCATGTTGTTGTTAGGTGGTGTTGAGTGGGGTCCGACTCATAGCGACCTTGTGTACAACAGAACAAAACATTCCCTGACACTGTGCCGTGCCCAGCACTATGTCAGTGCTTCTCTGCTCTTCATAGGGTTTTCAATGGCAGATTGTTTCAAGAGTAGGCTGCCACATCCTTCTCCTATTATTTACCATGCTAGAGATCAAACCCAGGGCCTCAGAGAGCACAGAGAAGCACTCTGCCAAGTGAGCTAAACCCCAGCCCCAAGTCTTGGCCAAAGTTAGCTTTAATTTGGAACATATAAGTGGAAATCAGGAGAGGGAAGAAAAGGAATGTGTCAGGCAAAATTGACTTTTCCAAAGTGCCAGAAAACTGTTGAAAAAGTAAAAGACGTTGATCAAGGAATATTTCTGAGCAGATATAAGCTGATATGAGCTCTGACAGTGTGAAGGAGGTGTGGATTGGGACCTCTCCTTTGTCTCCCTGGGCTGTAAACAAGACTTCCATTGGCCCCAGGTGTATTGGTGGCTCTCCATGGAGTCCTTGGAATGGTAGGAAAAGAGGAAAACTTGTCCTGTGCATCAGCTGCCAGAAGCTCAAGGTTCCCAACTGTCTTAGTATTCCACATTTCCTAGGAGGGCATCTGATCTTTCCCACTAAACAACAAATAAGTCTGAGGACAGGATGGTATGGTTTATGCCTCCTGTTATTTCCCATAGCTCCCTTTATGTATGTATGTATGTATGTATGTATGTATGTATGTATGTATGTATGTGTATATATGTGTGTGTATATATATATATATATATATATATATATATATATATACACACACATATACACATATATATATCACTTCATATACTTCATAGACATCCATCAAATGCTCATAATTAGTGAATGAATGAATTGATCAAATGAATGAGCAACAACTTTGCCTCCCAAGCATGCTAATCAAGCCACTGTGAGATTTTAAGGTGCTCCCAGGCTCCTTTGCCTCCTGTGGCTCCTGTTCACATAGTCACCCTGTGGTCCTGCAGCCTCAGCCTTCCACAGCACTTAGAAAGGTGACATTTAACAGCCCCCAGTCATCAACCTTTCAGGCCCTACTTTTTGGAATTTTAAATGCAGCCACAAAGGCTTCTCATCTTGGAAAAAAAGTCTAGCCTGTTAGCCCTGGATATGTAACATAAGACCTTAGCTAATGTTTTCCTTGCAGCCATACTAAGGATGCTGGTCACCTTTCTAAACCTTCCTCCAACCTGACCAGTCACCAAGCCTCAGGTCACACCTGGGATGAGAGCGGAGTTAACAGGCATCATGCTTTCACTTCAACAGTGAATGGAACTTGGAATTTTAAGAATTTTTTTCTTTTTTTTCTCCCTCTAGGAAAAAATACTGGGGATATCACATGAAGAAATAGACTGAAGAGTCAGATTTGTCATCTAGAATACCTATTGGCCAGCACTGTTCCAGTATGCATCAGTCTCAGCATAGACTACAGGAGAAAATTAAAATGTACAAGGCATATAGAACATTGCTTTTTTGCAAACCATTATTCCTGCCAGCCATAGGGGTGCACGCCTGTTATCCCAGAACTAGGGAGGCTAAGGCAGGAGGATCATGAGTTTGAGGCCAGTGTGGACTATATAGCAAGTTCCAGGACAGCCTGGGATATATAGTGGCACCCTATCTCAGTAAAAAGAAAAAGAAGAGAGAGACAGAGAAAGAGAGAGAGAGAGAGAGAGAGAGAGAGAGAGAGAGAGAGAGAGACAGAAACACAACAAACAAAGCACAACAACAAAACCCTTATTCCTGTGACTCGAGAGGCATCAGGAGAGGCCTCGTTGTCACCAGCTCAGGGGACATAGCAGGACAGTCTTTGACGTTAAGGCTTTCCCACTCCTCCATTAAGAATGTGAGGAAGTAGCGCCGGGAGTGGTGGCGCACGCCTTTAATCCCAGTGGCTCAGGAGGCGGAGGCAGGAGGATCACAAGTTTGAGACCAGAGGCAGTCTGGGTAATTTAGCGAGACCCTGTCTCAAAAAAAAAAAAAAAAAAAAAGGAAAAAATGGGCTGAGGGTGCAGCTCAGTGGTCCAGCACTTGCAGAGCATGCAAATGCGAGGCCCTGGGTTCAACCCCCAGTACCACACAGAAAAAGAATGTGAGGAAGTCTATAAAGATAATTGGTAATGTTGCTTTCAAAAGCTGAGTGGGAACCATTTCCCTCCTCTGTTAGGTACATCAGAGGAAGTGTATTACAGATGTCTGCTAACCTCATGAAGGTGAAATGGTAAATGATGCATTTGCTTACTTTTTCTTTTCTAGCCCTATTTGTTTTTTGCATCTACACTTGGGATTACCTAACCATGACTTCCTTTCAAGCCTGCCTTTAGTAAATTGTTGCTATTCACGGTAGTAGAAATAGCTTAAAGAAACTCTTAAGGTTACCACCATATCTGCTAGTTTGGGCAGCTACAGTGGCAAAGGCTGCTTTTTTGTTTTTGTCTTTGAGGTACTAAGAGGTTGAACCTAGGGCTTCGTGTATACTTTGCAAGCACTCTGCCACTGAGCTGCACCCCCAAACCCATTTTTTACTTTTGATTTTGAGATAGGATCCCACTAATTATGCAGGCTACCTATGGCCTCAAACTTACTATCCTCTTGCCTCTGCCTCCCAAGTCACTGGGATTACAGGCACGTGTCTCTGTGCTAGGCTACATATACCTTTTCAACCCATTTCTCCCAAAAAGATTCCTTGGCAATTTGAAAATCTTCCATTTGGTACAGAACTACTATTCCCACTGCCCTCTATGTTATCTTATAGGACACACCCCTATTTCATCAGCTTTCTGGGTCTTTATTATTATTTGTTGTAGCATAAGGATTGGTAGCTGATAAAATAAATATATTTTAGACCTTAATATGTAGATTTAAATATTTAGACATAAATAAACATATTTAAAGACTACTGTTAAAAGGGTGTCTTCAGGTTAACATAAGTAGTAGTAGGGTTTCTGTGGATGAAATGAGTAAACTTACATAAAGTGGTTAGGATGGTTCTTGGTGCTTAGTGTTAAGTGATTGCTTCTGTTCCCTACTGTACACTGCCACAGCCAAACTGGAAGTTTCTTCTTCTCTCAGAGCCATCCATGATGGCTCTTCTGAATCAGGAGGAGATTTTTAAGAAGGAAATATAGGTCCAATGTCAGTGTTTAAGACAGACTTTTTAAAAACACTATCAAATTATAGGATCGTACACATTTCTGGATTTCCAACACCCAACATGTAGCCTGACATAAAATTGGCGCTAAATAAACAACCAGTCAGACGTACTTTCAGGTTCAAGGCAAAACTGGGCCTGTCATCAAATGCTTCCTTTTGTTGTTGCTGGTGTTAGGTGCCATTGAGTCGGTATCCGACTCATAGCGACCCTACAGGCGAAACACTATGTCGGTGATTCTCTGCTATTCATAGGGTTTTCAGTGGCAGTTCCCTAGTCTACCTGTAACAAATGATTTCTCATTCTACTTTCTTCTCTCATGTGGAAGTCATCTGTGTTAGAGATAAAGGAGTCTTTCTTTACAAATGGAGACCCCGAAGGCCTCTCCTTTTCTCCCTTCTTTGGTCCAACCATTCCAGACCTTTTGCAGTTTCCCAATCATATTATGCAATCCTGTGCCTTGAAGCCTGCATTAACAATATTCTCTCTCCTTAGAATGTTCTTGCCTGCCAGCCTCCTTTCCCCCATTCCGGTTAATCCAACTAACTCCAGCCCATCTTTCCAAATTTACTCCTTCATTTCCATCATGTGTAATTTGCTAACTCTCCCTTGGTTGCCTTGGAGTTATGTTTGGATGTCTTTCCTCAAGAATGTTCCAAAATATCCTGTATATGTAAAGACATTGTACTTAATACATTGGACCACAAGAACAGATTTACCCAGTCTTTCTCAGTGGATTGTCAACTCTTGTAAGTATCATATCTAGTTTAGCTTTGTATATCTAATTCCAGCCTTATTTCTGGCACCTGGTTGCAGAGCCATGCCCCAGCCTCACTGCTAGAGCTGGTAAGTCAGTATGACTGGGGTATGGCCCAAGATATGTGTCATCATAATGAGCTCTCCAACTGTTTCCAATATCATCTGGGGCTTTTAGTCAAGATGAAGTGACAGGAGCCAGAATCAATCTCCTGCCGGAAACAGCTAAATAACATGCAGAATAAATGAAAAACAACTCTCGAGACATTTGGCATTAGGTAATGAAGCACTGGTTCCAGAGAGATAAGAAACCAAGTGAGCCCATGATCACTCTAGAGTATTGTATATTTCCAGGCCACGCTAGAAAGAAAAGTGTTTCCAGGCCACACCAGGGAGGTGAGGTAGCTACAGTGTGCAGGGAAGACAAAGGAGAAGAGAGGAGCAGGTGAAGCTGCAGACAGTCCCTCCCGAGTCTTCAGAACTGGTCAATGCATGCAGGTGAAGAAATTACCCAAGGCCTGGGAAAGAAGCACCCGAAAATACTGAGAGGAACATTCTCTAAAGCTTCCACAGAACTGGGAGCAGCACCTACTTCAGGAACAGGTTGAGTACTCAGAAGAATTTCTCCACAGAAATAGGGAAAAAATTAATCCTAAACCAAACATTCATCTGGTCCTACCTAACAGAGAGGAATTAAGTTTATCAAGGACCTCAGTTGTGTGTTAGAACAAAACTCAATAAACTTTATGTTGTTGTTGTTAGGTGCCATCAACTCAATGTCTGACTCATAGCTACCCTATGTACAACAGGCAAAACGCTATTGTCAGTGCTTCTCTGCTATTCATAGGGCTTTCAACAGCAGATTGATTTTTAGGAGTAGGTTGTTGGGTCCTTCTCCCAAGCCTATAGCACCTGGTGTTCCTAGGCGGTATCCAATACAGGTACTAACCAGGGCCCTGCTTAGCTTCTGAGATCTGACGGGATCAGACACCACATTGCTAGGCTGCAGGCAATAAGCTTTATAGGATTACCAAAATACTCACCACCCAACACAGTAACTCACAATGCCTGGCATACAATATAAAATCACAAGGCATGCAAAGAAGCAGGAAGAAGTGATTCCATACTGAGGGGAAATAAATCAAGAAAATCACTCCAGAAATGACATAACTAGTAGAGTTATTAGACAAGGGCACTAAGACTATTATAATTGTATTCCATATGCTCAAAAACTAGAGGAATGACTGAAGATGTGAAGTACACAAATTGTAAGTATGACTCAAACAAAACTTCTAGAGCTGAAATCTATAATAGCTGAGATGAAAATACACTGGGTTGGATTGTTGTTGTTGTTAAGTGCCAGTCAAGTCATGTCCAGATTAGCAGCAGATAAATAAAGTTGAAGATATAGCAATAGATCCAAAATAAAACACATAGAAAAAGCTAGGCATGATGGTGCACACCAGAATCCCAGCACTCAGGAGGCTGAGGCAGGAGGATTGCAAATTCCAGGCCAGCTTGGGATACATAACAAGACTCTGTCTAAAAAATGAAATAAAAAACAAAACAAGTAACAACAACAAAAAGACCCCAAAACAGAAAAGAGACTGAGGGGAAATACAACAGTAAATTTTAGGACTTCTAATCCCCTGGTGTATTTTAAGTAAAGATTTTCCAGAGTTGATGAAAATTGTAAATCCTCTGAAACAAGAAACTCAGTGAATGCTAAGCACAAAAACCATATAAGAAACTATAGTAAGGCATACCGTAAATTGCTTAAAACCAGTGATAAAGAAAAAAAAATCTTAAAATTAGTCAGGAAAAAAAAAGGCATATTACATACAGAGAAACAAAAATTAAAAGAACAACAGACCTCTCTGGAAATGGCTACCAACTGCTCTCCAACCAACCTATAGTTCCAGAAAGTAGATCATTTGCTGTCTGCCGACAGGAAAGGATGAAAAGAAAGGATGAAAAAGAGGTATGAGCCGGTCGTGGTGCATGCCTGCAATCCCAGCACTTGGGAGGCTGAGATTGGGGCTTGGGTAGATGCTCCCATGCTCAGAGCCAAAACTAAAATTGCAGTTAATCTGTGAAAGGATGCCCTCGGACGTTCCAGACCTTCGGTAGACTCCACTGTTCCAAAGTAGTTATGTCAGATTCTGCTCCGGCAACTGTTGTCTAGCTGGTTTACAGATTTTTAGTGCTTCATGGTCCACTATCTTCCCAGGATGCTGTCTTGTCATTTTTTTCATATATTTTGCTTCTACTGGTTACAAGTGTCATAAGACATTGTTATTTTTGTTTTAAACAGTCAATTATCTTTTCAAGAAATCTGAAGGTAAGAAAAATATTTTTATTTATCCACATGTTTATTCTTTTAGTGTTCCATGGAATAATAAGACAATCTCTCCAGATTTTTTTTTTTCTTAAGACAGAGTCTTCTTATGTATCCCTGACAGGCCTGGAACCAGCTGTGTAGTCCAGGCTGGCCCAGCATCATGGCAAGAAACAGAGTACCTGTTCCTGGAACAATTTGCACACAGCTTGTAAATGTTCCCAGGGTGGGGAAGTCTATAGCCACACTGCCCTGGCATCTGATTCCATCAGATCTCGAAAGCTAAGCAGGGTCTGGCCTGGTTAGTACTTGGATAGGAGACCATCTAGGAACACCAGCTGCTGTGGGATTTGGGAGAAGGACCCAGCAACCCACTCCCAAAAATCAATCCGCCATTGAAAACCCTATGAATAGCAGAGAAGCACTGACAATAGTACAGGGCATGGCACAGTGTCAGGGTGTGTTTGGCTCTATTGTACATAGGGTTGCTATACGGAGGACCCGACTCGACAGCACCTAATAACAACAGGGTGAGGGAAAAGGTTCCTATCCTCCAAATATCAGGGGTCTGTGCTCTGTTTGCGATTGCTGCTATGATCACAGAAGTGCAGACAGAGAGGTGAGTGGCCGCTGTTGGCCACTCCTACAACCCGTTTCTCCACTCCCGTCCCCTCCCATGGCTGCAGGTACCTCTGCCCCTGGCCAAAGTGACTTCCAAAAAATTTAGAGGGCCTCTGCCCCATTTTCCCTCTCCCTTTCATTGTTCAGACAATAAGACTAGACACTCAAAAGTACGTGCATATACAGGGAAGATACAATGGTGACCTTGTATGCCCACAGAGAGGTGCAGATTGAAAAAAGACCTGAGAAGACCTCTAGTTTACACCTCAGGCTCATCCATGGCACTGACAGTCTATAGTTACAAAAAAAAATCACTAGGTGTATAAAAGATCAGAAAAATATGGCCTGTTCAAAGGCAAATAAAAACAGGACTGGGGATGTAATTCAGAGGTACAGTGTGTGCTTAACATGTGCAAAACACTCCGCAACACTGTGCCATGCACACAATCTTTAAGCCCATTGTTACAGGCATTGTGTCAATCCATCTAGTTAAGGGTCTACCTTTTTCCCATTGACCCCCGCCCCCAAATATGATGTCCTTCTCCAGGGATTGGTCCCTCCTGACAACATGTCCAAAATACCTAGGGTGCAGTGTAGCCATCTTGCTTCTAAGAAGCACTCTGATTGCCCTTCATCTAGGATGGGTCTTTTGGGTCTTTTGGCAGTTCATGGTATATTCAATGTTCATCTCCATCACCATAATTCAAAAGCATCATTTCTTCTTCTGTCTCCCTTATCAGCATCCAGCTTTCACAAGCATATGATGTGAATGAAAATGCCAATGCATGAGTCAGCCTTGCCTTTGTCTTCAATGTGACATCTTTATTTTTCAACACCTTAAAGGGATCTTTTGCAACAGCTTTTCCCAATGAAATGTCTTTTGATTTCTTGACTGCTGCTCCTTGTGTGTTGATTGTGGAAAAAAGTGAAGCAAAATCTTGGACATCATCAATATTTCCTTCATTTATCATGAAGTTGCATACTGACCCAGTTGTAAGGATTTTTGTTTTGTTGATGTTGAGTTGCCATCCATACTGGAGGCTGTGTTCTTTGATCTTCATCAGTAAATGTTTCAGATCCTCTTCACTTTCAGCAAACAAAGATGTGTCATCTGCATAATGCAGATTGTTAATGAGTCTTCCTCCAATCCTAATGCTGAATTCTTCTTCATAAACTCTAGCTTCTTGGATTATTTGCTCAGCATAGAGATTGAAGAGATATAGTGAAAGGATACAGCCCCGACACACATCTTTCTTAACTTTAAACCAGGTACTATTTCCTTGATGTGTTTGAATGACTGCCTCCTGTCTATGTACAGATTCCTCACTAGTATAAGTAAGTGCTCTGGTATTCTCTCTTCACAATGTTATTCATAGTTTGTTATTATCCACACAGTCAAATGCCTTTGCATGGTTAATAAAACATAGGTAGACATCTTCTGGTATTCTCTGCTTTTGGCTAATATCCATCTGACATCAGCAGTGATGTCCTTAGTTTCACGCCCTTTTTAAAATCTGATTTGATTTTGTGGTAGCTCTCTATTAGTATACCACTCTAGTTGATTTGAATGACCTTTAGCAAAATTTTACTTGCATGAGATACTAACTATATTATTCAATAATTTCCATATTCAGTTGAACCCCCTTTTTTGGGAATAGGCACAAATATGGATCTCTTTCAATCAGTTGGCCAAGTAGCTGTTTTCTGAATCCTTGGGATAACTAAGCACCTCCAGTGCTGCATCTGTTTGTTGAAACATCTCAACTGGTATTCCATCAATTCATGGAGCCTTGTGGATACTCAAATAACTAAAGGAAAATATGGAGAAAGTCAATAATATGATATGTAAACAAAATACAAATAACAATAGAAAGGAAGTCAACCAAAAAAAAAAAAAAAAACCAAAAAGAAATTTTGCAGCTGAAAAGTACAAGTAATGAGATGGAAATTTCACTAAATGAATTTAAAGGCAAACTTGAGCAAACAAAAGAAAAATTAAACAAGGTATGATGGTATATATATGCTTATAATCTTGGCACTCATGTGGCTGAGGCAGGATGAGCTTTAATTGGATGCTGGCCTGGGCTACATAAGCCAACCCTGTCAAAATAGGACAAGGGAAATAATTGAGTCTGCAGAGCAGAAAGAAAAAAGACCCTAGAAAAGTGAATAGGGCTGTTATGGTTTGGACCTAAATTGTCCACCAGAGGTCATGTCATTCGGCCTCCAGCTGGTGGTGCTTCCTGGGATGTTGTAGAACTTTTGGAGGTTGGTCTTAGCTTTGCAGAGATGATGAGTCTTTCTCCAATCCTGATGCTGCATTCTTCTGAGGTCCAGCTCACTCTCTGCTTCCTGCTCACAAAGATGTAAGGTTGTCTACCATGGGTCCTGCCACCTGCCATAGCCACACCTGTCCAGACACCCAAGATTATGGACTGATTCCTCTGTAAATCTCTCAAAATATCTCTTCCACTTGGTTTGTTTGGATTGGCTTTCCTGCTATAGCAATGACAGCTGACTAATACAAGGGCCTAATGATGTGTGAGACACCATCAGAGAAACCAACATGCTCACTATCAGAGCACCAGAAGGAGAAGAGAGAAAGAAAGGGCAGAGAGACTATTTGAAGAAATAATGGCTGAAAACTATGCAAGTTTGATGAAGGACATAAATATAAACATGCAAAAAGATCAATGAGCTCCAGGTAAGATGCACTGAAAGAGACCCACCTTGAGACATAACAAACGTTTTGAGAGACAAAGAATCTTGAAAGCAAGATAGAAGCGACTCATCATATAGAAGTTGTCCTTTCAGATTATTGGTAGATTTCTCATTAGAAACTTTGGAGGCCAGAAAGATAATTGACCTATGTATTCAATGTTCTAATCTTTTTTTAAACAGTTAATCAAGAATCCTATATTCCAAGTGGGATGCCATGGTACCTATAATCTCAGCAACTCAGAAGGCTGAGGCAGAAGAATCATAAGTTTGAGGCCAGAAGCAGCCTGTGCAATTTAGCAAGACCCAGCCTCAAAATAAAAATAAATAAATAAAGGGGACTGGGGTGCCACTCAGTGGAAGAACAATTGCTTAATGTGCACAAAACCCTGGGTTCACCACTCTGAGGACTTAAAAACAGAAACCCTATATGCAGCAAAACTGTCTTCCAAAAATGATAGGGAAAATAATTCCCAGTTAAAAACCAAAAGAGTTTCTTGCCACTAGCCCACTCTTCAAGAAATGCTAAAAGGAATCCTATGGAATGAAATAAAAGGACACAAGACAGTAACTCAAAGCCCTAAAAAGAAATAAAGATCTCAATAAAGCCAAATACAAAGGTGATTAGAAAAGCTAATGTTGTTGTGACAATAGTTCATAGTCCTACTTCTTGCTTTTTACATAATTTAAGAGACTAACGCATTTAAGATAATTATTAGTTTATGTTTTGGAGCACACATATACAAAGATTTAACTTTATGACAAACAGGGTGGGGACAGAGCTGTAAAAGAGCAGAGTTTTTTGTATATTATTGAAGTTAAGCTGATATAAATTCAAATTAGGGTGTGTTATGGTTTGAATCTAAAATGTTCCCCAAAGGTAACGTGTTTGAATGTTTGGTCCCCAGCTGGTAGCAATATACTGAGAGGTATGGAACTTTGGGATGTGGGATCTAGCTTTGTGGAAGTAGGTCACTGCGGACAGGCTTTTGAAGGTTTTTATCTGGACTTGTGTTTCTGGTCACTCTCTCCACCTGATGTGCCATAACAAGGTTGTCTACCATTGGTCCTGCTGCTTGCTGCCACCATATCTGCCATGCTGCCATTATGGACTCTGATCCTCTATCTGTGAGCCCCCAATAAATATTTTCTCCTATAAGTTTGCTTCAGTTTTAGTTTCTCTGCCACAGCAGTGCCCTAGCTAATACAGAGTGATATAACTTTAGGATATTAAATGTAAAGCCCATGGTAGCCATGGACATTACAAAGAAAATTAAATATAGAATATGCACGAAAGTAAAAGAGAAATGAATTTAAAAGTATCACTACAAAAAACTTAAACATAGAAGATAGTAACACAGGAAATGGGGGAGTGACTGTAAGGCCCATAGCAAATATAAAGCAGACGACAGAAGCAAGTCATTTCTAATTAGTAATTACTCTTTTTTTCCCCAAATACCTGGCATGGTTGAATTGAGGGCCTTGAATTTGCTAGGCAAGTGCTCTACCACTGAACAGCACTCCCATCCCCTTTTTTATTTTTTAGTTTTGAGACAGGATCTTGCTAAATTGTGCAGGCTGCCTCTGGCCTTGAACCTAAGATCCTCCTACCTCAGCCTCCCGAGTCACTGGGATTACAAGTGTGCATCATGGTGCCCAGTAATTACTTTAAATGTAAATATGATAAATTCTTTAATCAAAGACAGAGATTGGTAAGATGTATTTTTTAAAAAATTACTGCTGTCTATGTTGCTGTTGTTGTTAGGTGCCATCAAGTTGTGTCTGTCTCATAGTGACCTCATAGGGTTTTCAATGGCTGTTTCGGGATTACCTTGGGAATGCATTGCTATGTCCTTCTCCCATTTATATGGTCCTGGGAATCGAACCTGGGACCCCAGAGACTGCAGAGCGGCACTCTACCAATTGAGCTAAATCCCAGTCCCCTGCTGTCTATAAGCGACTCAATTTATATCCAAAGACACAATTAGATTATAAATAGTAACCAAAGAGAGCAGCAGTGGCTTACAAATATCAAACAAACTAGACAAAAAGATTACTAGAGATTCCAGTGGAATTCCACAAAGTTTACAAAAGCAGCACATTATATGTTAATAAAAGTTCAATATAGCAAGAAAATAGGCTAATTAAAAAGCATTCATGTACCTAAAATAGAACACTAACATACATGAGGCAAATATACAATTGAAGGGATAAATAGCTCTGCAATAATAGTTGGAGACTTAAAATACCTCATTCTCAAAAGTGAATGGAACAATCAGAAAATAAAGAAATGCAGGATTTAATATCAGGTCTTCACATCTACAAAAATTAGGTTCAGCTTTGGGTATAGGTTCAATATGTTAAAATTTAAAGGTTTGGGTTCAAGTTTAAATCCTATGTGTAGATGGCACAGGGTTTGGGCTTCAAACCCTTCAAAGGGTTTGGGCTTCAAACTGACCCCAAACTTAAACCCTGAACCCATTCTGATTCAAGCATTTAAAAATTTTTTCTGAACCCAACCAAACCCAGAAAAATTGGGTTCAGGTTCAGTTTTTAATGTTGTTGGGTTTTTTGTTTAAGTCACTATTTCAAAATTGAAAAAAAAATTAATTTTCTCTATCTACACACAGGATTAAAATTTTAAACCCAAACCAAACCCAAGCCCTCTAAATTTTAACATAATGAACCTACACCAAAACCTGGACCCAATTTTTTGGTTTGAAGCCCTGTTTAACACACTATACTAACTAGATCTAAGAGATATACAGAACATTCTACAGATGACTGCTGTGGAAAGTAGTAGGGTAATTCCTCAAAAAATTAAAAACAGAATTACCATATGAGACAGCAATTCCATTTCTGGATATATTTCCACAAGAATTAAAAGCAGAGATTTAAACAGATATTTGTGAACTCATGTTCATGGCAGAGTTATTCCACAACAGCTGAAACAGAATCAAACTAATTGCTTACCAATATATGATAGAGTAAACAAAATGTGGTATGTCCATACAATGGAATATTATTTGATCTTAAAGAGGAAGGAAACTCTAATATGAATAAACCTTCTGCTAAGTGAAATAAGCCAGTCACAAAAAGACAAGTATCATTCCACTTGTAGAGGTACTTATAGTCAAAATCATGGAAACTGAGAGTAGAATTGTGGTTGCCAGGGGCTGAAGGAAAGGGTTAGTGGGGAGTTATTGTTTAAGAGGTATAGAGTTTTAGAGTTTTTAGGTGTTTTTTGAGACAGGGTCCTGCTATGTAGCCCAGGATGGCCTTGAACTCTTGATCCTCTTGCCACAGCCTCCCTAATGCTGGGATTACAAGAATGCATCACTAATCCTGGCTCTGAATTTCAGTTTTATAAGATGAAAAAAGTTATAAAGGTAGATAGTGGTGATGCTCACACATTATGAAATGTATTTAATACCACTGAAGTATACACTTGAAATGGTTAATGGTAAATTTTATGTCTATTCTATGACAAATTTAAAAAATGGGAAAGGATGGAGAATACACAGAGGGTAAGAAGGGGAAAAGAAATAAACTTGTAAGATTTTCATGTGCAAAGTGTTATGATTTATTTCAAGGTAGACTGCAGCAAGTTAAGGATGCATATCGTAACTTCTAGAGCAAAGATTAAACATGAGCACTGTTAATGAGGCAATACAATAGTGGAAGTAAAATGGAATACTAAATATTAATTCAAAAGAAGGTTGTTAGGTGCCGTCAAGTTGAGACCGACTCATAGCGACCCTATGTACAGCAGATCGAAACACTTGCCGATTCTGTGCCAGGCAAACCATCTTATTTATGTTTAGGCCCATTGTTGCAGACACTGTGTTAATCCATCTGGTGGAGGGTTTTCCTCTTTTGCGTTGACCTGCCACTCTTCCAAACATGATGTCCTTCTCAGGGATTGTTCTCTCCTGACTACATGTCCGAAATATGTAAGACGCAGTTTGGCCATTTTTGCTTCCAAGGAGCACTCTGGTTGTACCTCTTCTAGGACTGATCTGTTGGTTCTTTTGGCAGTCCATGGTATATTCAATAGACGTCTCTAGCACCACAATTCAAAAGCATCAATTCTTTTTCTGTCTCTCTTGTTCAATGTCCAGCTTTCACAACCATATGATGCGACTGAAAATACCATGGCATGAGTCAGACGCACCTTCGTCTTCAATGTGACATCTTTGCTTTTCAATACTCTAA